>VZRI01007105.1:119519-187022 GCA_013397515.1 Upupa epops | reverse complement strand
GATACCCTGATCTGGAAAATAAAACATAATAAAAGCTTCTTCCAGCCGCGCTGACGCAACTTTGTATTGGAGGTTATTGGGAAGTGTCCTGGGCTTCGTGTTGGAGCCTCCGCAGCCCCAGTCCGGGCTGGTTCTTCCCACCTTTGGGGCTCAGCGGGACTTTGAAGCTGCTCAGAGGGTCATTGCCTTGGGGCCTGTGTGATGCGTTCACTCTGCTGCTTGGGAATATGATGATTTGTTTAATTTTTTTCTTTGCTTCTGAAGCAAATGCGCTGAGTTTCTTGCTGAGGGCAGTGGAAGGGCAGCTGTTTCTTAACCTGTAAATTGTTGGGGTTTATTAATCCACCGTCTGTGCCTGTGTTATCCCCCCAAGTCATAGAACGGAGTTGGGATTAGTCGTGATCAGTTTTGCTGACCTCTGTAGCTGGTTCTGCTCCAGCAGCCTTTGCAGGGCTTTGCAGTAGCTGGAGCTTGGAAGTGGAAAAAAGTGATTTTTAAAAGTTTGTGGTTTTATTTGTCTGGATTTTTTTGTTATTATTTATTTTTAAAGAGTGTGCTGTTCCGATCCTGTTGTGGATGGCCAGATAGGGATTTGATAAAAGGATTAGAACTGCTGCACTTCTGCAGGGCAGTTGGTAGCTGTGGTGTTCTCTGTAATCTTTGCCAGCCGTAAAACTTGAGGTACTCATGGAGATATGCGATGCGGGAGAAATATGTAAAGCATGTAGCTTCAGAGCTGAGTTTAGACAGTTGGTCTGAGATCCATGAATGTCTTGTGTGCTGGGAGTTTTGGCTAATGTAATCTAATCAGCTTTAAAGGGCCAAGCTACATTATTTCTGTTTGTGGTGATTCTCCAGCTTGCAGTCCGACCCTTGCCATGTGTGTTTTTTCTGTTTTGCATGCCCTTGTCAAGCTAATGTGGCATCGCAAAGGTGAACACAGTTCCACTGAGTTCCTTAAAGGTAGGGCACTAATGATTCATTTATTGCTGTGTTGGGGGAGGTGTGTTTTTATACACAGATAGCCGAGGAGTGGGAGGAAATTGACATTCACCTCAACATCCGCGTCTGTGGAGAGAAGCTGCTGTAGGTACTGGAGAAACATTTGCTCAGCAGGTGCTTGCTGTGCTATGGGCTGCACTGATCTAGGTTGTCACCTTCCGTGGTGGCAGTATCTTGTTTGGACTTTCAGGGTTGGAGGTTTTTTCTTTGTTTGTTTTCTTACAGTCTGATAGCACGGTAAGGGTGCATTAAGCAAGGTGAGGATCATCTGGGCATGTGTTGTCCCTTGGCATGAGTTCAAGCATGTACCTACCTTCTGCGTTCATGGGTTGAGTTTAATATGTCTGCTGTCTGTCCTTCCAGTGCTGCCCGGTGCTGGGCAGACAGGCTAGCCTGGAGCTGTTGCTAGAAGGGCACAGATGTTGGGTTCTGCAAGGCAGACAGGTTTTGTGGGCAGCCTGAACGACAAGTCTCCTGCAGGTAGTGTGGATATGCTGTATTACGTGATGGTGTTCCAAGCCTGCCCATCTCCTGCCCTCCTGGTCGCCAAGGGATGGCTGGCATAGCCCAAGAGGTTAGGACGTAGCATGTTTGGAGTAACAGAGTCCAGCCAGAGATAGCAGTCAGAGAGAGGGGCAGGAGCTTGGTGTTTCTCATTACAGCATCAAAGGAGGAAAACATGAGTAAGAAGTCAAAACTTCTCACAGAAACAGAGCCCTGACAGCAGGTACTGCCTGATGATGTTTCTAAACACAGCCTATATAGGGAAGCTTTGAGACTCAAGCTTATGCAGGACTTGCTGCTAATCTCTTGTCAGGATATACTCCTGAGTAGGATGTGTTCTGGTCTGAGGTACGCTCCTGTACTAAGAGGATGGTTAAGTACTGTTAAAGGAATCTTGTTATTCTATCCAAAGCACAAATTAAGGCAGCAGTAAATAAAGTAGGCTAAAAAAACACTGGTAGGCTTGTGGTGGTATGCACCCCCTCCCCTGTTACACAAGCAGTGGGTGCTTTTCATACAGTTGTCTGCTGGCATCGTGAGTTTCAATAGATAGCTACTTGAGAAAGAATAATGGGTAGGAGTTGTCATGCCTACTGCACCTATTTCTTTTCCACTCTGTATCCAGGACACTAGTGTATCGGTTTGTTCCACTTGGTATTTCGTGGCAATCCACTTGCCTATAAAACAGTCCTGGAAGCAGCTTGGAAGCTTTTCTGCTTACTAGTGTAGCTGGTTATCTCTGAAATCCGCTTGAGTGCTACTGAATGCTGTTTCTATAGGGATTCCCCACACAGGCAATAAAGGGCCTGCAGTAAACAAAACTACGTAGCTGATTAGGATGGAGGAACTGTCTGGTTTTGGTTTTGTTCCACTGGTGGAACACATGGTGTTCTAAGAAGTTAAAAACTTGAGTGAGAGGTTAGGTAGTCCAGGAGGCCATAAAGGTGCAGTATGCCCTCCTAGGTGATCGTGGCCCTGGGTTTTATCCGCCCTTCTGGACAGGGATCTTCTAGCTGGAGGATAAGGTTAGCAGCATCCTCTCTGCAGCCATGGGAAGGGGAGAGCTGGATGCAGAAAGCTGGGTGGGGAGCACCTTACAGCCTGCAGCCTGTAGCTGGTTGGTGCTGCTTGGTGCCAAGTGCTCATGTGTTTGCTTGTTCTCATTGATCCCTTGTAGGATAGATAAAGATAATGAATGGCTCTCTGAAGCGACTGATAGCTTTGAGTGTTGATACTGTTCTGCTTTGCTGCTCTGGGGTTTGCCACAGGGGACATAATCTAGCTGGGAGCCTAGCTGAGTCCTGGCATATACCATCTGAACAGTCACTTCCAGGAAGCAGTGCACTCTTTTAAAAGGAAAACTTGTTGTTAGAGCACTAGTTACAACGAGATTTTTATGAATAGCTTAGTCATGCTTCGCTTTTTTTTTATTCTCCTTTAAAACAGCTGTCAACAATCTCGCTGTGGGGAAGGAATTGGCCACTCCTTGTACTTACTGAATAGCCAAACACTTCAGTCATGGTGTTGCAGCCTGGCACTGCACTTCTTGGTTACTTTTGGAAGCAAAGCTGTGGATGTGGCCTAGTGTCATCTTTTAAACTAATTTATTTATTTAAACCTGCCTCTCTCCTTTGCTAATGACCTTTATGCAGATCTAGAAGGCAAAGCACATCACTGGGAGTTAGCTGGTTACTTACTGCAGTTAGTGATAACAAAACATGATGGCAGCACTCCAGGGAAAGCAGCTACGCCAGGAACTTGCTGCAGTCAAGCTATGTGGATCTTTATAAAAAAGATGTATCTCTATGTATTTATGGTCCTTTGGCACAGAAACAGAGGCACTCCTTTGTTCATGTCTACGTGACAAATACGCTGCGACGCCATAGATCTTGTAAAAAGTTCAGTGCCCTTCCAGGGCCTGCTGGTGCAGGCACGCAAAAGGTAAAAACTTCAGTGCCATCCTAAATTCAAACTGTAATTCTCTGATCTCTTTTGTGTTTTGGTGTAGGCGTAAGCAGCCTCTTCCAGTTCCCCAGCAGGGCTATGATGGGATTTGTGAGTCTGTTCAGTGAACCAGACTGGGAGATGAATTCCAGTTATGAATATGTTAATTTTTTTCTGTACAGTTCATACCTAGGATCAGTTCAGCAGGAAAGTTCATTCTTTACCTGGATCGGTTCCTTGACTCGTGTCTCTTCGTGGCGTCTGTTGTAGTTTTATAGTCTCACAAGCAACTGCCATGGCAAGGGCTTCAGTGCTTCTATCAGGAGAAATTCTCCTGGAACTACACCCTTGGAAGTACTTTTCCAGTTGCAAAGAAGGCATTTGACCACAGTGCCCGTCCCTGTTTTATAGCAGATGAAGACAAGGGAGATAGATGTGTTACTAAGATAAGTCAGTGAGTTAGAAGTCAAAGCGTTTCCTTTTTAAGTTCCCTAAGACTGCAATTATTTCTGTCTAGAGTGAAGATATATCTTCAATGCAAAAATAAGCCCTGCCATTCTTACAATATTTCTTTTAAAACTTTCATTCTAACCACGTTAGGTATGCTTAAACAGGGGAGGGAAGTGTAATCACAACAGTCCCTAAAAAGTCTGCTGTGTAATACCTTGCAAGAAGTGAGCTTTGATTCTGTCGTAGCTGTAATGCATTGCATGTTGTGACATGGTCAGGCAGTCTGACAAGACTGTATATTTAAAATAAAACCACCTAAAAATCAGATACTGAAGAGTTTATTGGGTGATTTTCATTATGAGAAAAGCTGAATTCCTTGTTAATGTAGCAGTGAGGTTCTCACAGTTCGAATACTGGACTGTACAGAGGCCCAATGGGAATGCTGCACTTGGGATTGGAGTTAGCAAAGGAACCTCTCAGACTGCTGTTGGTACCTCCCACAGCACTTGTGTTAAGGGCTTCAAGTAGGGTGTATTCCAAGCATGGGTTGGGTTTGGTGTCCCTGGGCAGCCTCCTGTGGGGTTTCTCAATCCGAGGGCTGCTGGTGTGTGAACCTTGTGGGCTTTCATGAGTGTCACAGAGGACCTTAATTTTGGTGTTGGTTGCAGCATTCAGAAGGATGTTTTTTGTAGGTTAACTTGTAGTTCTGTAGCTGAGGCTCATTTGAGCCAGTTAATCCTCTTTAACCACTTGCATTTTCTTTGGATCTTTATTCCCTTCATTAAGAACTGGGAATTAGATGCTTTTTTCAAAATGATCCACCCTTTTAATTGAAACTTAATTTTTTGTGATTCCATGGGTTGCTTGTAATAAATTATTTTCCCGTGAGGCTGCTTTTGTCTTTCTAAGCCCAGTGATAATTTTTATATTAGTAGATGTGGAAACTGAACTGTCAGAGTTTTTTGCTATGTGTAATCCTTTCATGAGTTCACCTTCTGATTTCCTTAGAAATCAAGGGATGGAAACTCATCAGTCCTGTCAGTGAGCTAGGATACAGCACAGGTTCTCTTCTGAGATACTGTTTAGAAACATGTGAGTGTAGATAGTTGTAAGCTGATCCATCACATCTTATCTTTGAGTACTGGTGAAATTTTCTTATCGACTATGCAAAATGTTTAGCATTTGCTGGAGTAGCTTCTCATTGCTACTGGTCTCAGCATATTAAAGTATCGTAGAATTACTGAGTCTGGAAAAGACCTCTAAGATCATAGAATCATTAGGGATCGGAAAAGACCTCAATAGATCATCAAGTCCAATCCCCCTGCCACAGCAGGACCACCTAGACCAAGTCGCATAGGGAAGAAGATGCCACAACCCCCCTGGGCTTCAGGCCCAGCTCATGACCTGATATTACCACATCTGTGAGACCATGGCACTAAGTGCCACATCCAATCTTTTCTTAATGCCTCTATGGATGGGTACTCCACTACTTCCTTGAACAGTCCATTACAGCGTCTGATGACCCTTTCTGTGAGGAAAGGCTTCCTAACATCCAACCTAACCCTCCTCTGGAGCAGCTTCAGGCCCTGCACTAGTTGCCTGTCAGAAGAGCGTGACCCCCACCTGTCTACAACTTCATTTCATGTAGTTACAGAGAAGGGATAAAGTCTCCTCCAGACTATACAACCCCAGCTCTCTCAGCTTCTCTTCATCAGACTTTCCCTCCAGTCCCTTCACCAGCCTCATTTCTCTTCTAGACTAGCTCCAGCACCTTAATATCTTTCTTGAAGTGAGGGGCCCAGAACTGCCCCCAGTACTCAAAGTGAGGCCTCACTGGTGCCAAGTACATCATTCAGGTAGGTAGTTGAACAAGTCATTACCCTTCCATCTTACTGCTGAATTGTCTTCAACTTGATATACTTGCAATATACTCCATGAGGCGTCTCCCCAGATTGTTGTTTAACATGAAATGCTATTTACAGTGTGACAGAACTGCTGAGATTAGTCTGATCCACTGCAAAAGGAAGGATTTAGGGCTTTTCTGTAGCAGCAACCTCAGGTCTTATTTCTGATGGGGAGGGAAAACAGGTGGTGAATTGCTTACTGAAATAAGAGGCTCATTCTCCGTGAGCATCATTTAGGATGGGCATCTTAAAGCAGAAGAGAGTGTGTCATTTGATGATGACGTTCAAAACTTTGTGTTGAGAGAAACTGCTTGATGTGTCATGTTTGACTCCCCTGTGTTTGTATCAGCTGTGAGTAATGCACGTTGGAGCAGTAAGTTATGCTAAAACCTGTGACGTGTTTTGTAGCTTCATCTGAATTGTGTCTGAGGTTTCTGGCAGAGTTACTTGGGAAAGTAAATCTCTTTCCCAACGTGTCTCAGCCCCCGGTGGTGTAACTGCTCTGTAAGTCTGAACGCTGCAGTTAGTAAAACCATTATGAACAGGGATTTTGGCACAGAACAGCAGTTCTAAACTGGACTGTCTTCTGACTCGAATTGCTGACTCACCTCCTCTTTTTCTGTGGATTAACATGTCTGGCATGTGTCACACATGGATGCCGGCCCTCTCATTGTGTTCTTGCAGGTATCCCTGGTCAGTGTAGGTAAGACGAGAAGGTGTGTGTGAATCTGCACAGTGACCTTCTGCAGGAGATACAACCTCTTTGTGGAAGTTGATGCTGAGGATGGGTTTGTCTAAAGACTGCTGCCATGGCCCTGATGCTGGGCTATGAGTAGGATGCTGCTCTGTTCTTGCTGTATTTTAAGGGAGTGCACAGCCACTTGTGTGAAATCCCTCTGTTTGGTGCAACGATGAGAAAAGCTATGCTGGGTCAAGCTGTGGTCTGTCTGACCTCAGTTCCTGCCCCACAGCATTCACTGTGAGACCTTGGGGGAGGTACAAGAGCAAGTCAAATGGTCCACTCTGGTGTCCATGGGCATGATGTGTGGTTCAATACCAGGATGTGTGGCACATTCTGCCTCCCAGCATGTGTAGCTCTCAATACCCAGCCAAATCTTGAGAGGTACTGTTGATGGGAAGAGAGAGAAAATAGGGGATGCTGAGGCATGAGGTGAAGTGAATGAGCCATGCTCACTTCACGCACTAGTTTCCCTCCTGAATTTCCTCTGGGATGCTGAAGCCTTCAGCCCCATAATAGCAGTGGGACAATAGAGGCGTGGATGGAGGAAGCAGGTGTTCAAGGACAGGGGGAAATGATTTATTTTTGGGGGGGAAGGGGAGACAGGATGACCAGGTTTGAACGTTAATACAAAGCAGTTTCTTTTGGCACGAGGCTGTGCACAGCACACTTCCCAGCTGCTGAACCCGCAAATAAGATGGCAGCAAAACTGGAACCTGCCATTTATTTTGTTAGGGCAAACACCCCTTAGTGAGTCAGCTGAGGAGCAGAGCTTTCATGATGTTCTGCTGTTGTTACATGGTAAGTTTTATTATTTTTTGTTTTCCCCTGCCACCATAAATCTCTTCATGCAGCAATCAGCCTGTGACACTGGTAGCACTGGGCATCTTAAAGTAGGTGTGTGGGAAACACTGGGTTTTCTGTGATTTTAATTGTTTTAAAACCAAACTGGAGATGACTGATGTTACGTGTGACCCAGATAAAAGTTTCCACAGTCTCATATGAAGGCCTGTCTTCAAACTGGTGCAGAGGATGATTCTGGAGATAACAGTAAGACACCCTGGTTCACATCTATGGAGCAGATGTGTTTTTTATCCATGGCCAAAAGGCTTCCCCATCTGGGGAGTGATGACAGCACTTCATTTTGGTGGAGTTTCTAGCCTGTGCAGGAGCTTCTCTTGAACAGGGGAGTCAGTTTTTCCATTACTGAGCGGTTTGAAGCTGCTCCGCCCATTTTTATGATGAGTGCTCATTGTCTGAGAGCACAGTGGAACAAACACAAGAGATGGTAAGCAAAGCTTTTGTTGCATTAAATATAGATGCTTATAGTTTCTCTTCTCCTAGCAGCCGCAAAGAAGGCGGGTTGTCCCAGCTGAGTTGAGAAATAAAGACTAAACCCCTTTTATACATCCTGTCGTTAAAATGAGTTTTGTGTAATGAATGGTTGTTTCACAAGATCCAGGTGACTTTTACACTTCTGTATGATGGAAAGTGAAAAGTTGCTGCAAACATTCCTGTTAACTAAAGGTTTTTCTATATGAAGTAATGCTTATGCCACAGGAAAACAAATATACCTTGTCTTCACATGTGCTGTGGAAGGATGCTGAGGGTGGCCTCAATACCCACCATGCAGCTGTGTTTGTTTGCTGAAGGCTCCATGGGGTCACACTGACTTTGGTACAGGAGTGTGAATCTACTTATGCAGTGGGGACTTGGGAGTTTCCAACATCTCTAGCTCTGGGCCAGGTGGAATTTCTGACTGATTCTTTTCATAAGGTAGCATGAAAAAAGTTGCATACAGCATGGAGGCTGAGATTTGAGCACTTAACCAGGTTAAACGTATTATTCTTGAGTAGGTGTCTTACTTATGTGCTCTGTAAGATTATGGAGGGGAGTAGGGTGCAGGTTGCTGATTTCTTGGCAGCTGTGTCACAGTTAAAACAGGACCTTGGTTCCCATTTTCATGAGCCATGTATGAAGCTAGAAAAAGAACTAGCTTGTTGCTTGAAGAGCTTACAAGCTAAAACGTGGATAATAAATATGCCTGTATGGATGTTTAAGAGGATTAGTAGTTTGTGAAGCTCATGGAAACCGGGAGAATTAAAATAGTTCTGAGGTGGTAACGGGCTGTGTGTCACGTACGTCGTCTTACTGCTTCTTCCAGTACAAGCAGTGTTTGTTCATCTATGTGAAACTCACATGTCAGTCCCATGTTTTCCTGTATCTTGGAAATTTTACTCTTACAATTTACTTATGGGCAGTACCATTAGGGTGGTAAAAATGTCCTTCAGGTGTCACATCTGAAGAAGTGGTACCCTGCTGTATGTGAAGTGCTTCCTTCGGCAGCTGCAACTGGCTGTATTTAAACAGCAACAAAAAAGCCGTGGGGTTTAGTGCTTAGACCTCCCTGGTTTCTCCTTTATCAGATTAGCTAGGATTTTGGCAGGACTTTGTGCTGCTTTTTCTTAGCCAATCCACTTGCATGTGAGTGTTCAGTAACTTTCTTGCTTTATAATCTCAAAGTTCAGAAGTCTTTGGGGTGTTTGAGACTCATAAGAGATCCTGCCCCAGCAGCAGCTTACAGTTGGATAATAAAAGGAAAACACTTTAAGTGGAGAGCAAGTTTTTAATTGAAAACTGTTTTGAGGAAGATGGAGGACTTGTGGCAAAGACAGTACTTGTAAGTGTGTGGGTCTTCGTGAACCTATAAAACACAAGTGTGGTTTCTTTTAGCCTTTCCTAACTGGATTCCTTATATGACCCATCCCCTCTGCTCTGAGATGCCAGCCAAACGGTATCGTACAGCTACGGTGTAACTGCATTATGTAAAAAGATGGAGCATTTGAAATGCCTATGAAGTATGAAAATCATCAAGTGAATGTAAATTTATAAAGTTTTTTAATGTTCTGCTTATTCTTAATTTTTTTCCCCTCCAGGGAAAGATTAGTGACATCTCTGCCAAGTTTTTCTAAAAACCTCTAGTCTCATTAGTCCTTCTGATAGTCATTAAAAAGGAATAATACCATTAACACAAATACCTGTATTTATGTCTTGGGCTTGTGATACTTCAGTGCCAAGAGAGACTTAGGCCACTTTGGAGGAAGCATGCTTTGAGTCATGTTGAAGTTTGTGCTCCATCGCTTGTTTTGCATTGAAGGACATGAATTGCTTTCTTTGTAGGGATTTTTTGACTCTTAGATAATGCTGGATCTGAGTCACTGGGTAGTTTGAGGATGAAAAAGTCAACTTGGTTTAGTGTTTGGAAGTTGCAATGAGGAACAGGAGCTGTTGCGGTATTGTTGTGTTAACATGGCCGTGATGCTCAGCAGAGAGTGTTTTGAACTGCCACATGCAAGATATAAAGTCCATCTGGTTGGGACCATTATGGCCAGTTGGGAAAGAAATTTCCTATGATAGAGAGGAGAGAAAGAGCTGCTGAGATGCTGCTAGACAAAAGCCTAGCAGCAACGGAGAATTTGGGAATATACTGAACTGGGGAATGCACTGATGAGCTTGAGATGTATGCCTTCCAGCCAAGGAGATTTGTGGGGTGGTGATGGCGTGGACCACCCTGTGTGTTGGGAACTAATTGTCACCTCTGCTTCTCGATCAGCTTCAGAGTTAGCAATTCAGGAACAGACTTGGATGTGTCCTAGGCTGAAAGCAGCGTTCTGTAAATATGCAAGAGTTAACCCTGTTTGCTGACTTCAAGGACAGGCTGGCAGATGCCGATTCACTGCCTAGTGCAGGTTGCTGAACATCAGCACTGTGATGTGCCAGGCCTGGTGTCATTGTCTTGGCCACTGTCCTCAAAAACTGAAGAGCACAGGCAGGACCAGAACAGACATTGATTTTTGTTTGGCTGTTTAAATTAATCTCTGTCAACTCCCTAGTGCCTGCTATTTAGAAAATAATTCTTGTCTGATACTTCCAACCCAGAAAAGTGCTTTTATATCCAGCAGCCAGGAAATCGAGTAAGTCCTGATCTATTCTTGATTTCTCATGTTTCCTGTGGTTGTATTGTTTGTGTTACCAGCCCTATTAAAAGTTATTTACATACTTTTGAATGAGCTTTTCTTTTTTTGGAAGATACTGCTTTGTTCCTGTGCCCTGCAGAACAGGTTCCTCCGTTTATTTTTTTTAATAACCAAACAACTTGCTTTCTCAAAGGAGTAGGAGATAAAAAAAAAAAAGGAAGATTATAGGAAACACCAAAGGGAGCTATCTAAGAATAGAATTTTGCTGACGATATGCTAAAACTCATTCTAAACTTGTGTCTGTCCTTCCAAATGCCCTTGGGCTTTTTCTGAGCTTTGTAAAACTTCTTGGATATCAAATTACGTGCTGGTGGGTGCTTTCATCTGAATAGCAGATGCATTTGCAATTGGCATTTTAAATGCAAAGGTGCTTCTATGAAAATGCTAGTAAGAACGAAGTTCTGTTTCCCACTAAAACCCCAAAGCAGGGCGAGTCAGTGGATTCCACAGTGTTAATGTTTAAAAGTCATGCTGGTGAATGATATCCAGCTCTGCGCCTCTGGAAACTCTGATGCAGTCTGTTTCTGTGAAGTAAGGAAGATTACATGGTTATGTTCCCTGTCTTTCTTCTGGGTGTGGGGGAGTGGTGGAGCTAATGTTCTTCTGGAGAGTTGTCCCTTGGTTCATCAGCTGGCCCCCTTTTCCGTGGATATTTGGAAATACTGGATATATTTCCTCTAATGACCTTGAGAAACTAATTTGAAATTGCCAGTTTAAAAAAATACGTAATGTGGTCTTCAAAGAATTGGTGATCAGCCTTTACTTGCATGTTCTGTGTTGATTTTCCAACCCCTTTTCAAACACACATTTCTTTTAAGAAGTTAAGGAAGAACTTTAAGACTTTTTTCTTCTCAGTTTGTTCTCTCTGCCATGAAATAGAACCGATTTGCACGCTGATGAATAGTGGCTGGGAAGCCTGTCTGGTTCTGCAACGGGATCCATAAATAGCGTTAGTGTCTGGCTTACTTTGGGAAGGAAGGTGTCCCGTTGTGGCGGTGGTGGAGGGGAGCCCTGCATTCACTCAAGGTAAAGTTTCCCTGTCTGGGCAATGTTCAGTGGCACAACACTTTAAAAGAAACACGATACAGAGTGTGGAAGTACAGAACCCCTTTAAAAGCTGAAATAGAAATGGGCTATCTTGACTTCCCCTCCCGCAGTCTCTGCTGCGGGTTCAGAAAGGACTTGTGGATCATAAAGGTGGTGTAAAATTAAATCTTTCCTCATCATCCTTCTTATCTCTTGCCACAGGGAGCACCTTGGGACAGACCATGTGTCATCGCGTGAGGTCTGTATGTAACACTCCAGCATGTTCAGGTGGATAGAGCAGTGCTTGGAGTAGCTGTTGCAGTTGTCAAACTGGATCTGGCAGCTAATTCTCAAACCTTTTGGATTTTAGGATTGAGGTTTGGACAAATGCCTCTGCAGTTCATCCTCCCAACCATCTGTAAGGGGATTTGTTGAGGCAAGGACTGCCAGTTTTGGTGTCTGGTTGGTGGCACAGTTGCTGAAGGAGAAACTGTCCTCTGTACTAGATTAAGAGTATGATGTGGAGAGTGGAAGGAGGGAGTTCAGGTGGTTCAGGGACTGAACTGTTAGTTGTCCTTGATACCCCAGAATCAAGTGTGTGTACTGTTCTCTTGCAAGATGGCAGTGGCAAGTAACTGTCATGATGCTGAGCTGTGAGCACATGAGGCTGATATCCCATGTGGATTACAGTGGGCAAAATGAAACTAAGCCAAGTGTCAGAATTAGAATTAAAGAAATTTAAAATTTTTGCCTCCTTAATGAAGATGGTGGTGAAACGCTCACCCACTGTGCTGTATTTTCCTTTCTTAAACCGCTCATGGCATAGTTCTTGCTGAATGTTGTGAAATGTAAATAACGCCAAGGTAGTGAACTCCACATCGCCGGCTCCTTGGCAGTGTTTGTGAATGGAAACATCTGTCCATGTCCTCTCTGCTTTTTTTCCCTTCACAGCTGCCTGCTTTAAGCACAGCTTAGAGCTGCTGAGTCCTGGAAACCCTCTTCTTAGCTTTTGCACGTGTGCAACACACAAAATGGAGGAAAATATAGAAGCTAGAATGCCTGATTTTTTTCCCCTTGGTGAAGAGTTTAGAACAAGTCATTATAATGTCTGGCATTCTTGTGTCAGCCTGTGGCTGCAAGACCTGATGCAGGATAGGCCTGATCTTGCAAAGTCCAGCTCTTGCCCTAGTCTGTGCATCTCACTTGGGTTTCATTCTCAAATCACAACCCCTCACTTAGCAGATAACTATTACCTGTCGCTCGTATCCAGATTGTACAAACAGCCTTTGGCGGAGTGTAAGCCACACTCAGAAGGACATGTTGGTTTGTAGACTAGGAGATGAGTGGTAGGAGTTCTGAGCTGCTTCTGTGTGAGTTCACCTCTTAAGAGAGGAGTGGGAGTGAGAGGAACAGCACAAACTGCAATAGTGAGTGCAGAAAGGAGAGTGGGAAACCACCATGGTAATTTGGTGTTTTTTCTTGAGCTCAAGTGGGGGATCTCCGGAGCTTTTCACTAGGTGAGTTTTAAAAACAAAAAAAAAAAAGAACCCCAAACAAACCCCAAGAAACCATGCAAATATTGCAGGAAATTCGTCACAAACATTTCACGGTTGGCAGACATAGGGCTCCAGAACTTTAGGTTGGCGTCAGAATGTAAATACTGACACAGTGTTTACCTGCCGTGGGGGCAACTTTGACCACAGCAGGCTTTGTAAACTTTAGACAATACTTGACAATATTTTCACTTAAATGAGAGAAAATATTATGAATTTTGTCACATCGGTGAAATTCAGAATTGAGACATTGTCTTTACAAGGTGCATTCTTTGTGCATTTCTGCTTGCAGTATTAATCATAGAGCAGGAAAAGAAGAGGGAACAGCATGAGTTTGATCCTTTTTAAAAGTAGGAATAACAGCTGTTTTCTTCTCTCCCCCATTGTGTGTGTGGTGAAAAAAGGTTTTAAACAAATCGAAAAACTTCCTAGTATGTAGCGTTGATTTACAGTGAGACTGCATGGGCAGTTTTGCATGGGTTAGGGTTGTATTCAGTGAACTCTATTAACAACCAGCTGTGATGCAGTTATGAAAATGCAGCTGAAAAGTTATTTTTCTTCTGCCGTTAATATGTGAAAAATTATATCTTAGTCTAAGGGAACCCTGAACTATGCTAGCTAGGGAACTATTTGGCATGCAGGATATCCAGTTCAGAAAAAAGGTGGGTTATTCGTAACATAAATTACATACTCAGAATGAAGTAAGATTAAAATTACAGTGAAGACAAGCTAATAAGCGTTTTACTCTGCTTAGGAATTTGACTTAAAGTCTGCGTTGGAGCCTGAAGTTGAATTTGAGCTGCTAATTCAGTTGAAGTGTAAACTGCCTCTCTGTCTCGATTGGAGTAAGCTAATGTAGGGTTTTACTGAATTACATTTCTTCTTCTCCTTTTCTTTGAACAGATTTATGAAGAATTATTCTGATTTTGTTTTCCCCTCTGACTCATTCCAAAAGCTTAATACAAGGCATTGCTGCATAATGGTGGGGGATTGGTTCTGCTCTTTCTCTCTTGTGTCTCTTCAGGATTTCCAGCCCCGTAAATAACCGCTCAAGGCAAAGGTACTCTAATATTATTTGATGAACAGGAAGTCCACGAATAGCTGTGGTATTTTGCAATAATTACATTTGCAGTGATGCAGGTGTTGAGTCTTAGCCACAGTCAGGAAAGCTGGTGCTTCAAATAGATAGATCTGTAAGAACATGCAGGTGAGGAGGAGGGCTGTAGGTCTGAAGGAAAGAACAGCAGCAACCCTGAAGGGTTTAGAAGCCAAAGTTTCAGGAGGTGTGTTGCTGATAGCACTGCTGCTACAGCTTGGCAACAGCAAAACAAACCCATCTGAACCCTCCTTTTTCCAGAAAAGGTAAGATGCCTTTCTTTAATTTTTTTTGATTGTTTTGTTTTATGTGGGTTACATTGGTCTTACAGTGATTTGCTGATGGTTCAGCTCAGGGAGACCTCCCACCATTGTCCCAGGGCTTGATAATTTTCATTAGTGTGTTGGTTTGGCTCACGCTCATCACCCCCAAACCTCTCCTTAGCTTCTGTGATGCAAAATTCCTTCTCTTGATTGTGTGGATGAAGCAGCTATGTGTTCACCCTTGAGCAGCCGCTTAAGTGACACCCAACATCCCCTTCAGACATTGAGGGTGTTAAAACACTTCATTAATACCTGAGTGCTGTCAGTGAGATGGCTGGAGGAAAAGAAATACTGTCATTATAGTAATGTCAGAAATGCTTGAAACCTGCTATGTTGGGAGACTGACTCACTCTGCCCTTGCTCTGGGAGTATGGTGAGATGCAGTGGGAGGGTATCCTGTTCTTTTTCACAGCTTTATGACCTTGTATCACCAGCCTATGAGTTTATTTGGGAACAGAATGATGCAGGAGAGAGGATGATAAGCAAACGGAAATGTTTCTGTGGGTGATGCTCATAGCTGAAATGGTCTTGGAGAAGTTATTTTGAGAGGAAATCTTGGCTCATGTTCATCTAGCTGAACTACCAAAAGCAGCCTGTGATGTGGAAGAAGAGATGGGAAGAAAGGAAGCAGGTGGTGAGAGGATGCCTGTACTGGAGCAATGGAGTACTGCTCCTATTAACACTTTGAAATCCTCTGCTTTTCCTCCCTCCAGAGGTGTCATTGCAGTTGCTGAGCTGTACATAAACTTAATATGAAAGTTTATATCTGAGGGAAGCATGGTGATGCTTTAGTTGCGTTTGGCTCCAAAGCTTTACAGGGCAGGCTAAAATATTTGTGTCAGCTCCTGTGGGCTGGTATAGAAATAAATACATCCAAGAGATCATCCCCATCTTTCTTAGTGCTGTTCTTGAGCACATTTCTCAGCTTTGTGTGTTCTTGGAGGACTTGCTCTTCTTTAACTTGAAAAGTAGTACTTAAGATATTTAGACAGAAACGGTGCTGCCTTTCCAGAAAGGAATATTAGTATAAATATTCAAAGTGTCCAGTTAATCCAGCAGAACTGGGAACCAACACATGACACCATGCTCTTGTGCCTTTAGGACTGTAGTTATGAATGCTTTGTGCTGTGAGACAGTGATAGGTTCAGTACTGCCTTTGTGTTAGAAATGTGGTATCTTCTGTGCTGTTGTTTAAAGATGCCTCTGGAAGTCTGATTTAGAATTATTCACTCATCTGTACTATTAAAACTTTTTATCAAGTACTTGTTTAAATTCTTAAATGAGCTCACCATAACCTTTTTCTGCACCCTTTCTGCATGTGTCATACAAATATTAGAATAATCGAAGTTTACTAGTGCAAATGTTTCTGTGAAGCAAATTTTTAGAGCTTGATGTATGAGTGTTTATGGAAAGGGGAATGTTAAAATCTCACACACCAGTGTCTATGCCAGAAACATGTGTCTTCTTACTTGAGAAGAGGGTGGGGGACAGGACCCTCAGCTTCGTTCAAGCAATGCTAAGTTCATTTGTCGGGTTGACTCCTATGTAGTTTAAAATATGAACACATGTATTTAAAGGAATTTGATGTGTATCTCTCTTCAAGGCCGTTCTACAAACAGTAGTACTTCTTACTCTAAAATACTTTGTTTTTTTCCAGATAAGTACTATTTTTGACTCTTTGCTCCCTTTACATGAAAAAGAGCAGCGTGTTCAAA
Source organism: Upupa epops (assembly GCA_013397515.1). NCBI lineage: Eukaryota > Metazoa > Chordata > Aves > Bucerotiformes > Upupidae > Upupa > Upupa epops. The sequence continues at coordinate 170,729 of VZRI01007105.1, read as the reverse complement.
ACACTTCTGCTTAGCATCACTGAGCAGCTTAATGGTCTGCAGACCAGAGTAAACCTATAGTCATGTTCGAGTTTTGATCTTCCCTTGGCTCGAAGTCCAGCTCAGGCTGGAGACTGTTGCAGATGGGTAATTTGGGGTGAATTCAGCATGGCTACTCACACTTATTAATGTTTGCAGACTCTATGGTGAAAGTTCATTAGTTAAGTCATTTTTGAGTACTGACAGTCTTTGTAGGGCTTTTAACCAAGGCGTCTAGAGAATCAGCACTCATTCATCTTTTGATTCTGAAGAGAAGTGGAAACCAGAAATTGAAAGCCATCTCTAGAAGCAGGGATTGAGGATTAGGTAAGCAGCTGGGTGATGCTGTATTCTCAGAAGAACTGTTGCTTAATTTACTACAGGAATTTAGTAAAGGGTGTTTGTTCTCTCTGCACACAGACCTTCCCCTGTGCATGCTCTGGCAGCCCTCTAACCTTTCTGGCACTGCTAAGTGTGTGCTGTAGCTTCTTCAGAGGATGAGCTGGAAACCTCATATTCTTTCAGTTCATCGTGAGTTTGTGCAGTCTGTATTGCATCAGTGGGGTTTGCTTTCTGCATTTTGGACTTTGCCGACTTGCATCCCTGAGCTCTGCTAAACATGGCTTGTGCAGAGCTGCCCAGGAACGTGCTGTACTCCAGCCACTGGTAAGCTTCCATGCCACGTGCCCCTCACAATGTATGCAGAAATCTGGAATTGCAGGCTTGGGTGGCAAAGCAGATTCTTGGAGTGACAAAGAAATTACTATTGAAATCTGCCATTGCCTTCAGTCCTAGCTCTTGCTAGTGTGACTTCCAACTGAACGGAGGCTAGAAATGGCACCTGTGTATGTGTACCCAGGCCTGTGAAGGAGGGCTGAAAACCTATCATGATCTTTAGAAGTAACAATTTCTGGGTTTTGGGGTTATAAAAAAAAAAGACCCCAAGAAACCCAAATCCCAGCGTCATCACAACCACCACCCTGGAATTTGCAGAAGATGGACAGTGAAATGTAAGAGCTGAGCAAAGCTGTAATTTATTAGTTTTACTTTCCTGATACTATCATGTGTGACAAGGCACAGTTTACCTGAAAAAAGAGTTGCATCCAACTGGTTAACAGTGGGCATTGGCCTGTTGTGTTTTTCTTGTAATCTATTGACTTTGAGGGGAAGGTTGTTCAGAGTTAGTCTGACTCCCTCACATTAGATGTAGCATCTGGTGCAGTTGGGTCTTTATCAAGGTGAAAATTGTTGACCAAGGAACATCTAGTCCATGCTCCTTCATTCCCTTGCAGTGCAGTGTCAGTGATTTATCAGCTGTAACTTGCCAGTGCAGGTTCCTCAGATTTGGAATAAAAAATGGGAGGTTTGGGTGCAGGTGACTTGTTTTTAATTAAATATTGGTACAACAAGAGTTGTTTTGTGACAGGAAGGACCTAACAATCTTACAGAACGTGCAGAACAAGCAGGCTGTGTCTTGTCATCCCATTACAACATTCCCAGTTTAGGAAACACCCTTTTTGCTTTGATAAACTTGCCCTTTATTAATACTGAACTGCAAATGGACGTGTACCATTGCCTTTGTGCACTCTGGGTTCAGAGCAGTGTGTTGTCTTTTCAGATGCTGTGTTCCAAGGCATATGTGAACAGAGATAATATTACCTTGGAATAGTCTTCCAAGGGAAGTGGTGGATTCCTCAGCCTTAGACAGTTTAAAGGCTCATCTTATCAGGATGCTGGGCCATCTCATTTAAACTGCAATTCTTTAGCATGAAGGGTTGGACTAGATGATCCTTGAGGTCCCTTCCAACCTGATATATTGTGATGCTGTGATGTTACTCTTTACTGTACGGGGAATCAGACTTGGCAGCTTTTTCTGGAATACCCACTAGATTGCTTGACTAACCCAATAGCCTTTTATGAGGGCATAACCATGTGGATAGATGATGGCAGAGCAGTGGATGTGGTCCATCTTGACTTCAGTAAGGCATTTGACACAGTCTCACATAGCATCCTCATGGCCAAACTGAGGCAGTGTGGACTGGATGATTGGGTAGTGAGGTGGATTGTGAACTGGCTGCAGGATAGAAGCCAGAGAGTAGTGGTCAATGGGACAGAGTCTAATTGAGGGACTGTATCTAGTGGGGTCCCCCAAGGATCAGTACTGAGACCAGTCTTCTTCAATCTATTCATTAGTGACTTAGATGAGGGATTAGGGTGCTCTGTCAGCAAGTTTTCTGGTGACACAAAGCTGGGTTGTGTCGCCAACACCCCAGCAGACTGTGCTGCCACTCCGCGAGACCTGGGCAGAGAGAAATGTAATGAGGTACAACGAGGGTCAGTGTAGAGTCTGGGCAAGAACAACCCCAGGTACCAGTATAGGTTGGGGACTGACCTGNTCAAGAAGGACACAGAGCTGCTGGAGGGTGTTCAGTGTAGAGCAACAAAGATGATGAAGGAAGTAGAGCACCTCCCTTATGAGGAAAGGCTGAGGGAGCTGGTCTCTTTAGCTTGGAGAAGAGGAGGCTGAGGGGTGACCCCATGAATGTCTATAAATATGTGAGGGATGGGTGTCAGGAGGATGGAGCCAGGCTCTTCTCAAGGTCATCTAGTGATAGGACAAGGGGCAGTGGGTGCAAGCTGGAACAGAGGAGGTTCCATATCAATATCAGAAGAAACTTCTTCCCAGTGAGGGTGATGGAGCATTGAAACAGGATTCCCAGGAGGGTTGTGGAGTCTCCTTCTCTAGAGATGTTCCAGACCCACCTGGATGTGTTACTGTGCAATTTGGTCTAGGTGGTCCTGCTGTGGCAGGGGATTGGACTAGATGATCTTTCGAGGTCCCTTCCAATCCCTAATGATTCTGTGATTCTATGATCTGAGTGTTTGATAAGTGAACTGCTGTAATTTACTGCTGGAATTGGTGGTTGCAACAGGCGAGATCTCCAGTGGAGCGTGATGTGGGGAGAGTTCTGGCTTGGCTTTGGCTTAAGTGAAGAGTCTGAAGAGATGCAGGCTGGTGGCAAAACAGAAAGCAACTGTTGTAGCCCGGGACCCTAATTCTGTACTTGATCACTGAGGAGAAATTATTTACCTCTGAGCAAACTGTAGAGCGTGCGTGTAATTTTTATGTAGAGTTAATAATAACCTAGGGGAGAAACTGGATCAAAATAAGCTCTATAGTTTGTTGTAGCTCTTTGGTTTTTGATTGTGTGTTGATACTAAGCAAAGCAAGAGGTAATTTGTCATCACTTGGCAGGTTTGTCCCTGTGTACATAAGTATCTTTGATCCTTCACCTTCCACGTGGTGAACTGTGGACCATCTCTGTTGGGTCTTTATGTCATTTAGTTCGTTATTCCAAACTGATTGGAGATACGCGCTGCATCCCTATCTGGATTCAGACTGGTGCCTGTTCAAAAATGCATCACCTTGTCTTTTAACGCTTCCTGTTCATATAATAATGGGTTGAAAAACATGTTATTGTTCCTGCTTGTATTGATCTCATTTAGCATTGTCAGAGGGGAAAACAGTTAACAAGCTGATGTGGATTTGGACTGGGTAGAGTGATAATGAAGTATAGCTGAGTTGTTTTCTTTCTTTTAAAGCTAAATACTCTTTTCTGCTGGGGTTATTTTGATTCTTGTTTATTTTGCTAGTTGTTTTGAAGAAGAATAGTCTAGGAGAAGGGAAGGAAGAGGCAGGGTTTACCCCTGCAACCATCATTGTTAGCCCTAACATTTGGTAGAGGTTTGTTGCTTGCTTGACCTTTTTAAACTTAAGAAATGTGGTTTTGTTTGTATTTCCATCTTGTTACATTTAGAAACTATTTTAACTATACCACATTGCTTGACATTAATGGGGGAATGTTTTTCAGAGTCTTGATAGAGTTTCCAGGCAGCTTTTCATTCGCCAAGTAATGTACCGGGCTCTCTGTGGTGGGGTTTTGCTTGGTTAGCACTCAGGATCTGCGAAGCAACTGTTCAAAATTGCTGACACATGTTAAGTTAATGTGGAAATCACCATCCTGGTCCATTGAAGTCTGAGTGCTCACGTCAGCAATAAGAACAGGATCTGACCCTGAAAATTATACATGAACTGTCTTAATCAGGAGAGCATTTCTAGGCTAGGCCTTCCCTTTTACTCTGACTAGTGTATACTTTTTGTCTTAAGTGGACTTATTTGCTCAGTTGCTTGAAAAATGTCCCATTCTGTCTCTTCCTCTATTTTTAAATTATTCAACTGTGTAGTTGGTGGTGCTACATGAAGAATAAAATCTCAATTTCTTGGTTGAATATCAGGGGAGGAAATGCCCATTTCTAACAATAATGCTATTGGTTCAATACTTATTAATAAGTCCATCCTCCTCCTTCCTCCAAACCTCTGCTTTTCAGCTTTGGAGCAGCTGTAATCAGCCCGTACAACTTCCCTTCCTCCTCTCATGAATAAATCCAACTACCTTATCTTCTCTTTCGGAAAGTCTTCCCTGGTTTTAACAGCCTCTCGAGCAGCGTATGAAAGGGGCTTTCACTGGGCTAACAGGAAGCGAAATGAATAGTGGAACTTTTGATAATGCCCCGTCTGTCTGAGCAGAGGATCAGCCCGACTAAATTGTCCCAGATTAGTGAATGATAGTGCTTCAGCTGGGGCCAGAATTGTAAGTTTTTAATCTTGGAACAAGCAATGACTTTTTCCTCTTAAACAGCCATCAACTCCCTCTTTGATTTGGAGACTTGCAGCCATCCATATTCGGTTCATTTGGGTGGGGTTTTTGTTGGTGAGTTTTTTTTCAGTCTGCATTCATGAGGCTTCACAAGCCTTGAGTGCTTTGTTTGGTACTGGTGGTTTTGGTAGGAGCTGTCGTGCCCACATGTCATTTCTGCCAGTAATGTGCACTGTGTATTGGCTTTTCATGCCCTTGTTGAAGTGTATCACAACTTTCTTAATTGTGCTGCCTTGCAGGCCTTTGCAATTAGCCCTGGGCTGCTGTAGTTTTGTAAGTGACGCTTTTTTGTTCCTGCCACCTTCAGCCTTACTGGGGTGGATGGCAACTCCTCACCTCCCACCCCACAAATTGGTCCAGGCTTTCTGATAATCCAGCTTGACAGGAGGGACAAATGACTGAAAATCTAAATGGGGCAGCTTAGCTGATTGCCTTAGGCCTGACTTGTCTGCTGGGTCACACGAGTTTTATGGCGGTCCAGTGTGATTGACGTTTGAGGAATTGCACTGGTATAATGCTGGCAGCAGCAGTGGAAAATCTGCCCTATTGTTTCTAATATGTTTGCTGCCTGAGGAGCACCTTTTTGTTACCTATCACTCCCTGAAATCGAACTGATGGAATGGATGTACTACTTTTACTTCAAATCAGACTTTTCATATTCCCAGTAATAACACGACTGTTATCCTACTTACTAATATTATGTCTTTTTCTATGTGTTTTTTCAGGCCTTTTTTCTTGGATTTTAGCACTGAAAAACTCTCTTAATGACAGCTTTGCTTAGGTAAGTGAAGCAAGATCTTTTTTTGGCTTTTTTTTTAGAATCACTTCCTCCTGTCTTAACCTCTGCGTGTTGTGTTGTAATTGTGAGCTGCCAGCCAGCTGTGCTGCGTGTGCTGTGGTTAAGGCTAGAAAGATGTAGTAAACAAAAGTAGGGGTAGTGCCTGTAGTGTGACATAAGGACCTCATTTATTAATTTAATCAAATGAAGTGGACGTGGTGCAGCATAATGAAATACAGCTTTCATCTGCATATTACTGCATAGTTATAAAATGCTTTTTTAAGAGATGCTCTGCATTTTTGTATTTATTGTTTTTTCCCTTCAAAGTAAACTTGTTTTGTTGGCATCAAGGTCATTTTGTTAGGAAAATGAAGTCTTAATACTTCCAGGCCTGTAGATACAGTTGTGTCTCCTCCATCCCTTTCTCTTCCCTCATTCCCTTGACCATTTTAGGCAGGACATTCTAACAGAGATGGCAAATCAAAAAGCTTCAGAGTTTTTCGTTATATCTTAGCTCAAAAGATGGGAGAACCTGAACAAGTGTAACACCCCTTCCCCCCTTTCCCTGTTCTGAGCACCGTCACCACCTCTAATTTGCTAAATTCAAGCTAATGAGTGAGGAACAGGTTTTCTGGGTGTTGACTGCAAGCTCATGATCTTGTCTACTTCTAAGTACTCTTGGAAACTTGAGTTCTTGTGCTGCTGCATAGCATAGGGGCACTCAAGAGCCCAATTCAAGAGCATAGCGAGAGCTTGGATGATGGGTAGAAGAGCTAAGTGTACTGCTGTACCAACATGTACTGTGTTTTTTCCTCTCTCTGTGATGGAAGAGAAGATTTGATTGACCTTTGCAAGGCAACAAGTTCCTACCCAGACAGGCAGCTGAGTTGATGCATTAGCTGGAGTAGCTTGTAATCCTGGATGAGGCCAAACAGCGGCTGCAGTATTCACACGGGAATATGGTATCATGGCATCTGTGCTGACAAAGATAAAAGTGCTGCTGTTCTTTGTAAAGTGTCTGTGAGAGGGTTTTCTTTTCACTCTGTTTACTGTTGCTGGGTGCTCAGCAGTACCCACCCTGTCTCCCTTTTGATCTCCTTCCAGTGGATGGCCAGCATGGAAGCTTCTGCCCGTTGTCCCTTGAGATGGTGGACTAGAGTGAAATAAAATTGATCCAGTCTTAAACCAGACTTCTCCAGTCTGCTGCTTCCTGACATTTGTTCCTCTTTCAGGAGGACTTTAGGAGAGTGAATAGATCTTTAGCTTTAAAACCTCGTTTTAACAAAGTTGAAAACTCCAGCAGCCCTTTAATTTTCTTTTAGGTAGCTTGTCTGAGTTTATTTTTCTGCAGTTCCTTTGCTAAGGGACTAAACTCACGATATCTTTTGTAGTGTGGCTTTTGGCTTTTCCAGAAGTATGCGATGGACTTTCTAGACCTGGTGGATGGTCTGCTTGAAGGTTTGCTAAACTGCAATCAGGTGTGGACTGTAAAAGAAAGCTGAACATACTGGCAACCTTTGCATTTTACTGATTTGCTGAGAAGACTGTAGCAGAGCCATCTATGGTATGTCTGAGATAGTTTGTTGCTTGGAATCCAGCAATGCCTCCCTCTCTAGAGACACTTGCCTGTCACAGTGTACTTGTGGTTCCCCCACGTCTCCCTCGACTGCTATGCAGCTTAAAGAGTGACTAATTTGTAGCCTGAGGCTATATTTATTGATGCTGATGCCTGTCCAGTGAGTGGAGAGGACTCTGCAAACCAGGGAGCTATTTAGGCAGCAGTTTTAAATCCTTTTAACTTTGTATATTAGACACATCTATGAATATATGCAGACCTGGCTAATAAATAACCCAGGGAATGGTAGTTAAGAGGAAAGGACATAATTAATTCTGTCATGTACTCTGCTTTAAAGTTAGATCCAGAGCAGTAATGCATTACGCTGGAAAGGTAAACACTGTCATTATTCAACAGCAAAACATGGACGAGGATGACAGTGTTTTCCTCTTTTGATTTAATAATTTTCTTTTGCACTGGTTTGAATATCTGCGATGGTCTTTGTTTGGTACAGTGGAACCCCGATGAAGACCTCTCCTTTCCAAAGGGTCATTACTCCGTTATTTGACTTTTGTATTAAGGCTCTTTGCCGACACAGAACGTGTGCTGTTCCAGAAGGCTCTTACCGTGTTTGCTGTGGTTGGGGTGTGTGACTGTAATTCCTGCAGTGTAGTTTGGAGGCAGTTGGGTATTTCTGTTTCATCAGGTGATCCCTTTTCAACTCCTCACATGGTAGTGTTGACCCAGCAAGAGCACGTGTGCGACATAAAAGAAAAAAACAATCCTTTTTGTGGAGATATTAAAACAGCTGATAGGAGTTTTTTGTGAATTTGCATCCTTTTTTTTTTTTTTCCTTTTTCCTCTCCTTCTGTGCCAGAGTGCAGAGAAAAGGTCTGGCTATGGCAAATGAAACTGAGGGGGTCCTTCACATTGTCTTTCTTTTCTTTATTAGTGTGGAGAAGGATATGGGGGAATCCTCAGTTTACACCTTAAAACATTGAAAGCTGGTGTGAGAAAGATATCCTTGCAAAACAGAATAGTCATCATGGTTAAAAGATTGCATAAAGCCAAGGTAGTTAACTTTTGGGCTTATAATAATTGATAATAAGGAAAAAATGCTGAAGTGACTGCCTCGTGATTCTCCTCCTGTATTACACATAACACAGCCTCTCCCAATTCCTTCACACTTATCAGAGCAGATTTCTTCATTTATAGTTAAAGACATACACACTGCCTGTCTTGTCCATGCTTCAGGCAGTGCAGCCTGAGTATGTGAGATGACTTGTTTACAGAGGTGAAGATGTGTGTATCTAGAGCAGGTTGGTGCGGTGCAACCCCTCAGTACCTCTTCCAATGGAGTTTTCTTACAGGTTTTGCAGCTCTGGCTCTTCCAACAGAAGTCTTGGGCAAAGAACCACTCATGGAGAAACTAGTGGAATAGCTGATGCAGCTCAGCAGCCGCCTCCTAAAATAAGTGGTGGAATGATGCCTGTTTCTCTTAGCAATATTTTCTTTGGAAGATGAACATCTCCTCAGCATGTCCTTGGCTTTCTGTCTGCCTAGCAAACTATAGCACTCCTCCTTTCACTGTTCCCAGCTCAGTCAGTTTAAAAGTTCCTTGTTAAAAGCAACATGATAATCTGTGCTCCTTTGGGGTCTGCTGCTTCTGATTGCAGAAAACTTACAAAACTCCCAGGAATTTGGAGAGGAAGGGAGCCCTTCCTTGGTATGGATCCAAGAGAAGTTGTGTGTGCTCACTCTTCAAAGTATGGAATTTATTTTTCCTTTGTTTTAGAGGAAGGGCTATAATAGAAAATCATTGGCCCTTTATGGGTGGCACAAAGCACATTGGCTGGAGGGGCTATTGTTCTGTGGTTAATGTGCTGTTTATTTTGCAGCCAGTGATTTTTTTTTTTGATTTTTTTTTTTTTTTATTTTGCTGAGGCAGATGGAGGGATTCCCAGTTCCACAAGCATAACCCAGGGAGAGATTAGTTGGTTTTAGGTTTCACCACTTGGATGATGAGGTTAGCCTGAGACAGAGACACATCCTTGTGTAAGGAAATGCTCTTGGCCCAGATCTTGTCTAGCGATGTAAAGCCTGAGAAAGGACCAGGAGGTCAGCTTCAGCTTCTTAAGGAATGCAATGTATGTTCGTTCTGTGGCATGTGTGGACTGCCCTTTTTATTTCAAAAAGGGTAAAAAGTTATGAATTCATGCATTATTTTTAAAAAAATGCTCTAATTAAGGGAACAGTTAGCTCTGAAGGAGAACCTATTTTACAGCTACATAAATATTTATGTCAGCGATACTTAAGCACTAATGCTAAAGAATTCTAAGGGATTTTTTTCATAGCTAGAAGGCAAAGAACAATTCTCCAAGTCTCTGCCTTTTCACACCTTTTTCTTCACTTTGCCTGTCTCCCTACTACCGAGCTAAGTCCTGTCCTCAGTCTGCAGACACCAAGGCTTTATTTTTATCAGTAGTAGTCAAGCAATTACTCTGCAGTTCTCCTAATACGTATTACAGAAGTGAGCTGTTCTGCTTGTGTCAGTCAGTTCAAGGGCTGACATTTCTGATGGTGTGTAGAAAACTGAAGCTCTGAAACAAGCTAGAATGGACAGAAACTTGTTTCCTCTTTGCTCACATGGGCACTTATGCACTTCCCCATCTGCTTTGACTTTGAAGATTGCTGAGGTTCTTCCTCTGTCTGACCCACTTGGCATAAGCTAGAGAAGATTATCTTTCTTCAGTAGCCAAGTTTATGGGGCTTCGGCTTATTCGTAAATAATCCTTGGAGTTTTGAGTGCTGCCTTTTTCCTTCTTTCCCCTTCAGAACTGACTTGCTGTCCTTGGTGTACATCAGGGGAAATGATTTTTTCTGTCTATAGATAGTGTGGAGAGGTGGTGCAGTCACTAGGCAAGAGGGCATGTAAAGTGTGCTGGGGAGGTTTCACTGAAGACTCCATTAGTTTCAGTAACTATCATACCATTTCTGTTTGTGGTCCTAGTACCAAAAGGAGGAGGGCTTGGCTCTCAACTGCAGAGGAGAGCTTGGCTCTACTGGTCCTTGTACAAGCACAACTCCAGAATACAGGATCAGGATGAAACAGAATTGCAGGCAGGCCTGCATACACAGAAACATCTTTATAGAAAGGTGATTTTTATTTAATGTGCTTGAAAGTGAAGGACAGGATGATGTTCTATTGTTGCTTTCACACTGGAATACCTGCACCAGTAGTTGGTTTGCATGTGTTACTGGTTGTTAGAAGGAAGCATTAGAACTCAGCTTTTCTGAACAAAATTTTATTCCAAGACAGAAGGTAGCAGGATTGCTTTGTCCAAAGCTGTGGAGTTACAGCTTGACTACCTCGTGGCCTTTCTGCATGCTGGAGGTGACCTTCTGTTCCCATATGGATGTGTTCTGTGCCTTTAGAGATTCTGTTAAGTCAATAGTAGGAAGGCCTGCAAGGTTTTTAGATGGTTTGTTATCTTAGACTGACTGCCTTATTCTTAAATGAGTTTTAAGATTATCTGAAACATAAACATCCTAAAACTTTCCTCCGAATTTTTGTGCATCTCAGTCAGGTGAGTCTATCAGAAACCAACTTTAATTGAAGCACTGGGCTCTTTACAGTAACTAAACTTTTGATTTCTATGTGTTTGTTGACACAAATAATAACAGTAACACAGTACATGTCTTTGTTTTGGCCATTCCTTAATAAGGCAGTGGAGGAACATCCCGCAGAAATAATGTATGAAAGGCTTGAAAGTCATACTCCTGCTCACTTTAAACTGTTATTTCAGCTGTTCTCATTGCCACTAGCGAGCTGGAGTGGGTCGTCTTCTTTTGTTTTTGCCCTGGATGAACCAAGGTGTGACTTCACACCTGCTTTTTCCTAGTATCTTCACATTAACCGTGAGTAAACATAGGGGAGTGTACGTCTGGATTTTGGCTTGTTTTTTCCTTCTTTCTCTCACATCTTCTAGCTGTTTCACTGCTGCTAAAGCATGAAGTGATTTTTAGTTTTCTTTTGCTTGTTGTTCCCTGGGCTTGGTGCTGCAGACCAGCTTCTCTCACCTGAACTTTCAGGCCTTGTGATTTGTACATTGTCCTGGTCTCTCAACAGCAAGAGCCAGCAGCCCTTTGCAGAAAGAGACTGTATTTTTGTCATGCTTTGAGCATGAGGGATTCTAAGTATTTTCTATTAGATGTCCTAGTAGGATAAACAAACTGTTTTGTTTAGTATAAGCTCTTTATCCTGATAGGATTGGAGGCTTCTTATAAAGCAATGGCTATAAATTTCAAACTAATATTTGTCATTATTTAAATAAACATAAAGCAGGATGATATACAAAGGACACAGAAGTTCCCAGCCCAGGGATATGAAAGTCTGACCTGCTTCAGTGTAGCCTGTGCACTTTTTGTCCATTCCCCTATTAAATTCAAGTAGTTTCACACCCAATTAATATGTTCTAAAATTTGTGTCAATGATAGAATGGATATGTGTTGCAGTGGACACTGACTTTAGTTTTAGGATTATATAATACATGTAGAAGGGGTGTAAGATGAGTAGATGTTAAGGTCGGCAGATATTTTGTAGCTCTTCTGGTGCAGCGTCTTTGTCACCCTATTTGGCTTCATAGAGAGGATTGTTGAAATCATTGAACTAGAAAGGGTAAAGTACTGAGTAGCATGTTGTGAAAAGTCTTGTAGAGTGTAGGAGTAGATGAGTAATTCCAAAAACATAATGTTAGAGAGACGTTCCCCTGCCAGGCTGTTAAATTTCACTGCTGTGTTAATTAGAAAGGAAGAAGCCCCTTGGCTTTTATGAAGTTTCCCAACTCAGTTGAAACTCTATCACATTAGATGCAATAACAAAATGATTGAGTACTTGTCTGGATGCCAGCAGCCTTGTATTTTCAAACTAATTGTATTTTTATGAATCAATGTAGCTTTTGGAAAAATAGAGCTTAGGATTTGGAAAAGCATATGCTGATGAACAGAGGGAGGGATGCAGGGAGAGAATATAGTGCTCTTGGTAAGGAGGTAAAGTTTTGCTTTTGAATTTTGTTTACCAAGTAGCTGCTATTTTTCATGTAAGCAGCGTAAAATTTTACCTTTAAGGAAATTAATTTTAGGGGGTGGAGGGTTTCATAGTGCTTTCAAGGCCTACGTTCAGTTTCTAACCTAAGAGTGAATTCAGTGTCTTCACAGACGGAAGGTGTCAGAGCTTTTAGATCACCAGGGTTTTGAAAATAAGTACAAATTTTCAGATGTGTGAGGGACTGGGGTGGCAAGCCCTTGCCTCAAAGTGGTGGTAAAATTTAAAACCCATATGGGTATGGCTCTGATCAACATCCATTTCAATGTTCCCATAAAAAGCTTATGACTTGGCAGGGTTTCAAGGACTGGGGGGGGAAAAATGCTTTGTATACAGCATGTTTTATTAATGCTGAAGGAGCAAGGCTGTATTTCAGCGTCTGCTGTTGAATAAGTTCAGTTTGGCTCTTGTAGACTTTGGCTTTTCTTCTGAATAAAACGTGGTGTGACTTCACATCTGCTTTTCCTAGTAGCCTTGTATTAATCAGAAGTATACATGTTCCTGAGTTCTCTGGCTAGGTTTCCTCCTTTTTCCTTCCTCAATTCTCTTTTGTCGCAGAGTTAGTATTCCTGACCCTCAGCTGGTGCTGTAAAGTGTATTTGTGTAAACCTTGATGTTAAGCCATCACATCCCACTTACTCGTTGTGGTGACATCTCACCTCCTTTTAAGTTACACATAAAGGTGAGTTTGAAATTAGGCAGCTGAGAAAGAAGCAGTCTGTTGAAACTTGGCAAATGTGGTTAAACTAATACAAGCAATTTGAAAAAAAAAAAAAGAGATCAATGTTGTAAAACTTGAAGATTAAATTGCCGAAGACAAATTTGTGCATCCAGAATGCTAGGAGTGTTCAATACAATTCAAGGACAATCACGCTTTATAACCACACACTGGTGTTACTGGGGTAAGGTAACCTCTGTGCTGGGCTTGGCTGGCGATCAAGGAGTGGCTCGGGGAGACGGATGGAGTGGGATCACTTGCGGTGTGTGAGGCATCGGGTCACGCACTGAAACAGGAGTCTGAATTCAAACACTGAACAGTGGCCTCTTTTAGGTAGTGCTGTACAGTTTGGCTGTAGGACACAGCCAGAGGTTCTTTGAGACAGGAGAAGTCTGGCTATGTGACTTCTAAGAAGTAGGTTTTCTCCTGGAGTTGTCATACAGCTCAATATTAAGAGATAGCTATATCTCTGCCTCATGCCACTGATTTCTGGGTACTAAATTAATATTTATGAAGCACTTGGAGCACTTTAGAAGTGCTGTAGGATTGTAAAATATTATTTAAAAGTGTGCACACACAAATGCAATGTGGTGATTTCCAGCTCCTGCTGTGCAAGCACTTGGCTGAGTCACGCAGGTTTTCCCTGTCCCGCTTCTCTCCTTGTTTGCTCAATCCTCCCATTTGACCCAAGCCATCAGTTCCTTCCTTGTCCACCTTCCTGCCATGGGTTTGTCAGTCTTTCCCTCGAGGCTCAAATAGTGCTGTTCCCTTCTTGCAAGCAGTCAAGATCAGGGTGGATAGGGCTTTGAGAAAGCTGAGCAAGTAATAGATATCCTTGCCTGTGGCAGGACTAGGTAATCTTTAAAGGTTATTTCCAACCCAAACCGTATCTTCTCCAAGGAAGCCCCTTTGAAGCTAGGAGTTCTTCTATCATCTTACCCTGTTTTGGAGACTCTCGTGGACATCTTGTCCCTCTTAGCCATGTGTCTGGCAGCAAGCAAAGCATTTCTGCTTTTGTTTCCTCCCTTGTTTCTCCCACAGATCCTGCAAAGAGGTCTGCAGTTACCCTTTAGAGAAGCCATTGGGGACTTTTGATTTGCTTCTCTGAGGAGGACATTGGTCTTCCTGTGGTGGACATGGAGATCCTTAGAGCTGGAGAAAAGTAGGGCAGCAGCTGGACCTGAAAAGATGTTGGGGATGGTTATGTGTGAGTGTGACGACTAAAAGCCAAAAGTGGTTTGGTGCTGACTGTGGCAGGGACAGAGTGAGAAGGTCCTTTTCCCAGAGAAATTGGGAGTAAGGTTCTTCTAGAGCTGATGTGTCTGTAGTGGCCAGATGTGGTGCTTTCTCTGCAAAACTTGTCTTGTGATGACAACTGCTGCCGTTGCAAGGCACTTGCATTGCCTCTGTCTGGCCTGTAAATGTTTTGAAACAGTTTTGGTATTCATCAGTACTAGACAGCTGAAAACCAACCACGTGAGTGTAATTAGCTTAGTTATTTGAAGAAATTTCCACTTTCCAGATCAGAGTAGACTGGACTTCTAAAGAGGCTTAATATATTATCTGCAGATGAAAACAGAAGTTCAGCGCTGTACTTGTAAAAGGTGCAGAGGTACCAGCCACTTCACTGAAACTTGAAGCTGAAGCAAATTGAGGCTCCCTGGGACTTGCTGGTGTTACCTGTGGTGCTGGTACTAGTGCTTGTGGCTGGCATTCTGTGAAGAAAGAAAAGCTCATGTAACTTGGTCTGCTTCCCCTCAGTGAGCCAAGGCTTTAATTCAAGCGTGGATAAAGCAAGGAATTTGATCAGGCTCCGAACGTCGGTTACACTTTGAATGAAGTGAAATGGAGAGGAGCCGAGTTACAGAACACAAGGTTTTCCTTATGAATTTTGAAGTGTTTGGCCAGTTCTTGAAAATATGTGTGAATAGCCCCCATCAAGTTGCTGCATATTCTGGTTCAGCTTCTTGCCATCACCTTTGTGCAATGATCTCACTGTGTGGATGACACAGAAGAACGTAATTTTTTGGTGTGTGGGGTCCTGTCAGCTGATTCCCTCAGCATCTTTTTATCTTGAGTATTTATGGCTTGAGACAAGGTATGTGTTGAGTTGCACCTAATCCTAAATTAGGTATGTACTCACTCTAGTAAAGGAGGAGAATATTGGTTATGCTGGAATCCTTTTCAGGGGGTTATGTGGTTTTTCTTAAAATAAAGATGAGGGGAAGGGAAAGGAGAATAGATGGTTATGTGGTTTCAGTCACTGCTGTTTTTTGCCTACTGCAGCATTAACTGGTTTTTCACATCTCTTCCCAAGGGTAGGAGAGGAAGGAAAGGAAGGAGGAAGTTTGTTGTACAGTTTTAGCTGAACTAGATTAGTGCTTGGTAAACTGGTGTGTTACAAATCAAAGTTTGGGGCAGCTGGAGGAGTTTTGTGTGTGCTTAGCTGTATCCAACATCCATTGGTGTTTCTCTCTCTTGTGAGACCTAGACTTGAATTGCTGTTGTCTTCATAGTGAGGTTTTGTTGAATGTGCAGCAGGACCCAGAGAGTTGACATGTTTGCTAATTTAAAGTGCTCCTCAGCTATTGGCAAAGCTTTGAGGCCGCATGAACATTGTCAGCACTTAAAATGTTGTTCTGGAAGCCTTTAGCTCTGGTTGCTGTGTTCCTTCCTGTCTTCCTTCCAGCCAGTTGTTACCACTTTTGTGTCTTTCATATTTATTTTCTTTCCCAGTGGTTTGTTTAGCAAGAAATTACATTCTGCAAACAAACCAAACCTTGGATAACCTGAAAAACTCCCAAGAAGACTCGGCTGGAAGTGGAGATCTAGGTGGAAGATCATCTCCATGAGTATCATCCTGTGATCTTCTGTACAGTGCCTCAGCCCATGAGTGGTGTGTCTGCTGGTCACCTTAGCCGGCTGGAGCTGAACCTTTGATGTTTATGCCCATTTAAGAAGTTAATCTTTCTGAAAAGCGCTGAGCTGCTTGGCACAGTGCGGTTGCCTCAGCTACAGGAGTGTAAACCAGTAACACTGTGGGAAATGGAGGGATAAATGTCTGCTGCTCTCTGTTTGCATGGGAAATTACATTAACCTGGGATACGTTCAGTGACTTGGAACAATTTTTATTTGAGCGCTGGCTTGGTGGTGACCTCTGTGTGTTTATATAATGAGGTATTCAAGCCACTGCAGTGCAGTAAGAAAATTCTGTTAAGATCGCAGTCCCTTTATATCAGGTGACCTTGATCTGACTAACAACCAATTTTGCTTAATCTGTGCTTTTGATCAAACATCATGTATTTCAATGGCTAAAAGTATCTGAAACCTGCCTGCTGCTTTCTGTGCTGCACAGGCTGAAAAGCTTTGCTGGTGCATTGGTTGATATTTGAAATTAAATTCATAAAAGCAAAGGAAAAGGGGATTAATGTAGAACTATAACCTCACTTGTTGCTATTTCTGTGACTTTACTGCACTGACAGGTTCTCCTAAACATTTGCATTGTACCATGGTATTTTTGAAGGGCCACTCAATAGGGGCTCTGCAGTGGCATTTATCAATGTGACCTCTGAAGACAAAGCTGATTTATCCTGTAACCTGTCCCTCCCCAGTGAAATCACGGGTGTGTCTGGCCTTCCATACAGCTGGTGTATTTATAGAGCTGAATTGGACCTTTGTGGAGCAGAGAGGATCAGGCTATTGCAGGATCACCCTCCCTTGCAGAAGTACTGTCATGCTCTGCAGCATCTGCCACTTGCTGTCTCTCCTAGCTTCTTCCTGAGCCCTGGGGAAAGGGATGAACAAGGTGTTTGGTATCTCAAGGCTGAAACCTGTGTTAGATGATTGCTGGTGTCATTCAATTACTTTTCCATTTTAATGTGCAGTGTTGTGGCTATTTGAGCAACCTGCAAAGTCAAGTACTGGAGAGAGGTCAAGGATAATACGTGCAGATGTAACCCCTGGTGCATTGTCTGTCGCTTTTTCAGGTGATAATTGATGCAAGAGTTCTCCTGCAGACGTATTCATGGGGTGCAGATGTTTAGGCACAAATACTGATGCAGAATAAGGTTTGACATTTGTGGATAATACGGGGAAGTAAATGTTCTTTGCTGACTGCTGTTAGCCTTTATGCTGAACTTTATGCTGCTGTGACCTTCAAAGATGTACGGTCTCTATGTTGCTAAACCCAGCAAGTAAACTTGTCCAGGCAAGAACATGGATGGCCCTGACGCAGAAATACTGCCCTAGAGCCTTAGGCCTGAAAGAAATGTTAGTGCTGGAGATGATGGCAAAGAGTAATCGTCCAGGTCTGTCTCTATATTTAGTCCTTTTCAGGTTTTAACTGTGCTCTTGGACTGTAATTTTTTTAATTGTAAGGGACATAAATCTTGTTGCATTACAAGGGAATGCAAAAAAACCCGCCTCCTTTCAGTTCACAGTACATTCCTCATACTGAGAAAGAAAAAAATGCCTGACAGTGATGCTGAAAAGTGTACACTTTCTGAAGCTATGTGGAGATGAATATTCAACCTGTGAGCAAGAAACAAGCTGCAGCATAGATTACGTGAGCACTTTGTGTGGGAGGAATTTAATTCGCCCATAGTTTACGTAATACAAAAGAGAAGACCCCACTTTCCTTGACTGCTGGAGTCGTCCCCAATAAAGTCAGAGCTGCAGTTCACATGAAGGAGGATTTGCAGACTGTGGTCTAATTTAGATGTTTTTATTTGTGTAAGGCTGGCAGATCATGCACACTTTATTATGTCTGGTAAGCTTTCAGATTTCCATCCAGTTTATGAAGAATCCACTGGACTTCTATCACTCTGGAAAATGAGCCTGTAGCTTCCTAAGGAGTAGTAAAGAGCACTGGCAATGATCAAGGTGTCTTTCAAAACCCAGCAGTGTTTCTGGGTAGTGTTTGTGGGCTCCCTAGCACAGAATGCCCAAAAGGCCAGCTTTAGGTACCTTGGTGTAATAATATCTAACCAAGCAAAGCACTTCTGGTTGAGCATTGCCAGCAGTTCTTGACTTTGTCCGTGACTTAGAATGCACAGCAATAACAAAGGCCTGTTATGCATATACAAGAGAGTGGTGAAATCAGAATGAACTTGCTGGGAGTTGCCTTTTTCATGAAGGAATCAGGAACTTCTAGAAGAGGCCTCCCATTACACCTGTCAGACCCAAGGATCCAACATAAGCCTTCAGATCTTTCGCTTACAGTACTTTTAGGAGGGTCATAAAGTCAGGTGGGCAATGTCTTCACTGGACATTGAACAGAGTTGAGCCTTCTAAATGGGGAAAAGATACAACACAGTGACTTAATGATTCATGTTTTTGAGGTATGCTCCTTAAGCTACTGTGGTTGCATTTGCCTTGGGATGTACTTGCATTTTCTTGCTGTGTTTGAACATAGTTTTTGAAGTCTTTGAACATGTTGAGCCCCTGTCTTAACCCTATTACACGTGACCATTGTCTGAATATCAGCAACCTGGATGCTCTTTCTTTTCATTTAAGCTGTGAGGTATATGGTGACATTTGTTTGAGAGAGATTCCTCTTGTTGTTCATATTCCTGTCCCTGTCTCATGAAGACTTGGGTTTATATTTAATATTCTTTCCTTTGGCTGCTCCAGTTGAGGAAAGGGCTCGAAAATTCTCCATCAAAAAATTAGTAAAGACTTTCTGGGTGCCTTAGGGTACTTTCCTTTCAGTTCTCACCTCTGCCTTGCCTTGCTTTGTCTTGAACAGCAGGGCTTCCCCAGAAACACAGTGTGCCTGAGAGGCAGAACATGCGCTTGTTTGTGGTAGTTAATAGTAGTGGATGCCAATGTGGAATAAACTTGTGCGGTCAACAACAAGGATCAAAGCTAGCTTTCAATGGGAGTGAAGCTGCACCTGAGAGCTAGGTTGCTTGTTGGACCTTTTTAAGTGGAAGAAACACAAGCTGCTGGCTTTCCAGCTTTACAGTCAGGGAAATAAAAGGCATAAAAGATCTCTGGGACTGGGTTAGATTCTAATGGAGTAGCTGGCTTGAGCAAAGCAAGGACATATTAGGTAGGTGCATGGAGACCACTGTGCAAAACTGCCTCTGTACACCTTTAGTGTTATTTCTCATGTTCCATCCACCCAGTACAAAACATCATCTGATAATGGAAACTAAAGTGGGCCCAGGCTATGCATTGTCATGGAAAGGGTAATTCTTGGTGTCTCATTTTTTTTCCCCTTCCTACTGCTATCCTCTAGCCTGTTGGTGCTGAGCTGGTTCAGTGCTGGGCTGCTGCTTGCAGGCAGACAACATGATATAGTGTGGGAACAGCTTCTTGCGGACAGTCTCCCTGCGATAGTGACAAAGGAGTCCTGAGATATTCTTCTGCAGGCCACAGTCCAGATTGCTCTCACGCTCCCTTCAGTCTCATGTTTATGCTGCCCGCTCCAAGTAGTGTAGAAAAAGGGTGTGTTTGGGTTGCTTTCATTTTAAAATACAGAGGTTGAAATGTTTTCTGAGTCCTGGGAATTAAGAGCAACAAATGTGGTAGTCATATTTTTACATCAGACACATTGAGCACATCCGAGACACAAGTAGTTGCGTTGTAAACTTCAGATGAGTGGTGTTGTACTGCAGGTGAGCTTAGTCCTACATGTTCAGGATGAGGGTGTCCTGAGCTTACAGTGATAAACTCAGCAAAAAGAACCATACCCACCAAATCAACAGATAAGCCCACATTACTTCGTGTCTTGTAGAAAAGCATAGCTTGGAGGCATGTCTCGGCATGTATTGTGTTGTGTGGCTCAGATGGTCTGTGGTCAACCGTGATCTTTCTGTTCAACATACAGGTAGGGCAGAGCTTTGCACTGGGGGGCCCAGTTACCTGACTGATGGGGCTTTTTCCCTTCTCCTGGCTTCAAAATGGCTTCTGTTTTCATCGTTTGTGTGCATCAGGGCCATCCAGCTAAGACACACATGCTTACAATAAAAAGAAGACTGAATCTGCATTCTTCTCTGTTGCTTTTATGTGGGGCTTTTGGCTTATGACTCGCAGGCTCTTGTAGAGGCTTCTGAGCCAAAAATGCAGCTGCATTTTTCTGTGTCACATGCTGCCTTGCCAGGTCCAGTAATAGCAACTATTGGACAAGAGAGAGGAGAATAATACAACCTGCCTTACCGCAAGCGTGTGAGGAATCAGACTCGTGGGAAGTTAGAGATTACTTTCATAGCAAGTAAAGTATTTTATAAACTTCCTCCATCTCCTCATCCTTCTGCATATGCTGCTTGTTAACACCCTGGATGCTTGTGGAAACAGCACTACTAATAAAGGATGTCTCTGGTTTTGTGATGGGAGGCCTGTTAACAGCAACTGAATTGTGAGATGTTCTCAGAAGAGTAAGTAGTAGGGGAGAGGGTTTGAGTACAGCTGGAGGGCTCTGAGACAGGCATTGTTTTGGCAGATATGTTCAGCTGAGAAAAGACATGCAAAGCGCAGACCCTGACAGATCCTCGAAATGGATCTCATTCCTTGTGTGGTGCAGCTGTTTCCACAACAGTGCCCCAGCCTGTTTTGCACATCTTCAGTTCCCAAAACAATACTTGTTTGCCTTTAATCTTTCTAAAGGTTTTAGTTCTATGCTGTGCAGTGAGATTTGTCCTGTTGAAAGAAGATGTAAAGAAGAAATGGTGCCATCTTTTGAACTGTGATTCAAAGTGATGACTTGGTAGTTTGGTCCTTCTTTCAGACTCTCTGAAGAAGCCCTATGGCGGTAATTGGTGGCATTGGATCAGAAGGCAGGTGCATTTTTTTCTGATTAAGCAGTTTTATCCCATGTTGGATCCCTTCAACAGGACGCTGAGAATAAAAGATGCATGTAGTTTTTCCTAAGCGTTCAATAGCGCTTCGTGTTTCTCCTTTTATATATGCCCTTTCTTAATACACAAACTGTGAAGTGCTCTACAGTGCTTCTCTGTAGAAGCTTATGAAACTTGAATCGCTGCTGAAGCGTTGCAAATAGAGACTATGACTGTAAACAGCACATGCTGTGGTTGAAGAAAAACAACCATCTTGGAAGCCTTTATTTGAGAGATTGCTTTTTGTTTTAATTAGGCAAAACATCAGCTTGCCAGCATTTCAGTGCTGCCTCTTTTTCCCCACTGCAGCTTGTGATCTTCACATGAAGGTATCATTCGCATGTTGTTTCTCTTAGTGCAGTGTAGTGGAATGTGAGGTCTGTCCTGCTGCTGCATCCTCATGTGTTGGAGATGCTGATCTGAGGAGGTCCCCATCACCATAGGGTTGGGGAAGGAGCGCATCTGGATCACAAGCCAGACAGCATGTTCTTGCAGTGTTCCTCTAGGAGCCTTGCTGGAAAGAAGCAGCCAGACGTGTTTGAAATGGGATTTGAGGTGATGAACAAGACTGTAAAAATCTTTCCTGTGTTCTCTTGAGACTTTTTACTTTTAATAACCATTTTGAATAAAACTTTGCTGGCTCTTCTATCAAACTAACTTAAATTCCTTTATGAAAGCCTTGAGATGCGGTTGAATCTGCTCTGGGATAATGTCACTGTACACGTGTGTGCACCTTCTGTGCAAGATATAAAGTAAGTTTCCTGTAGCTGTGGAGAGAGCAGACTGCACTATTCTTGGTTTTTTCCTTTGCTGTTTCTTGTGTCCCTGTCTTTACTAGGGGCTGAAGGGGCTGAGCACTCTGCCCTTCTAATGCAGCATAGTTAGGTCACACATCTAATACCACACAGATGAGCACTGCTACTGACCTCGGTGACCTGCTTAGTGTTAACCCACTGCATGCTTTGTTGAGCAATGTTGAGTGCACCAGGTCTTGGCTCTCCTGGAGACTCAATTTCCTACTTCATAGCAACTGATTGATGATTTCCAGAGGAGGATGAGATCAATCTTGTTTGATGCCAAACAGCTAGAAAATTAAGACAAGCGCTAGACAACCTAGCTCTGCAGATCTTTAAGCTTGGGTACTCCCACAGCATACTTCTTCCATCCTAAAATCACCAAAATAAACTGGTTCAAACTGGTCTATATACAAGGAGGAGGTGACTAGTTTAAGACTGTGCCCAGTATTTATAAGGGTAAAACGGAGTGATGGGAATCTTCTTTAGGTGCCCCAGGTCATTCATGAAATTAATGCAAACATTGCTGGCTTTAAGTTCCAAAATAGGTAAAATTGTTGTGATTTACATCAAGACTGAGCCTAATTTATAGGAACAAATTCCATCTCTGTTTAGATCGTGCTGTTTTCTTTGTCCTATTTCTCTTGGGCATTAGGAGAGAGGAAGGGTCTGGGAACAGAGCTGTAACTGAACAAAGCAAGGTGAATCAAGGGCAGAGCGAGAGGCTTAACGTGCAATTTCCTTGTCTTTGTTGGTTTAAGTCTGACCCTCCGCATTGTTTAATGTTTTGTATTTAATTTCCTCAGTTGCCTAAGGAATAGTTGAGGCTGGCAGAGGAGCTTTGGAAGGTGGTCAGGTAGGGCATGCAAGATTCAAATAAAGAACCTGTTTTTTACTTCAGCAGAGACTTCAGTGCTTTTTAAAATAGGTCAGAGAAATTAGATGCTGGTTCCAGAGTTACAGAGAAACCTTTTAGTCTTGCTTGGCTCATAACTGTTCTGTAGCTTTGAGGATGAAAAAAGAAAGTCAAACCTCAAGTGTTTTCTGGTGAGGCACTGGAGGAGCTACATCATCAGTGTGTTAGTGAGTGGAGTTTTGCTGGCAGCCGAACCACATTGGATCTTCTGCTGCATCTCAGTTGTGAACTTTTGTTTCCAACTATCACACTTCGCTCCTTTCCTCTCCAGAGCTCCAGCAGTTGAGAGTTGGATTTTGCAAAGGAAAACAGCTGGAGTTCACGCTGTGGAAAAGTTACTGAAGACAAATCCTTTGGGGATACTGGGCTGAGTCTCCAACTTTGAATTGCTCCTGTAAATGTTGAGATATGGGTTTAACCCTGGAGTCAAGGGCTTGAGGGGAAAATGGGGGCAACAGAACTTGATGATCTTAATGCTTTCTCCTGACCCTAATGACATCTCAAAAAAGCTCAAAGAACCTCTCACTATAAAATCAAGCCAGTAGGTAGATGTTTATCTCCTATAGACACTTTAGAAAAACATTGTTTGTTCTCTATTTCTGTGTCTGGCTCCACCTTTCCCATTTCTTCTAAATCACACGCTGGTGGCCAGCCCACTGCCACTCTGGATGTTTATCTGGAAAGGACTCTGTTGTTTGAGGAGTTCTGTGGCTTCTTCTGGTTGTCCTTATTCCACCAGCAGATGTTGCCCAAAGATGTGGGTAAGAGCCCTGGGGCAGGCCCTGCTATATGTCTGCTCCTTCCTTGCTAGGTGTCTGGGTCCTTGCATGGGTTCTGCCCTTCTGGGGCTGCCCCTGGTGCTCCAGCACTTTCTTCTGGACCAGGGATCTGCTCCAGCAGAAAACTAACATGACAGTGTGAGTCTCAGCCTGGCTGACCCTCCATCCAAACAGCAGTGGGGATGTGCGTGGTGCAGCTCTGGGGAGGATAGGGTCTCTGGATAGCAATGGCTGGAGTTGGCTTAAACCTGTTGTTGAAACCTCACCAGAAGGAAAAGCTTGGGACACTTGGCAGCTGCCTGTAGAAGGGCTTCTTCAAAGCTTAAATCTATCTTCTCCCTACACTGTGAAGGGTCTGGCCTTCACTGGATGATCTAGGAGCTGTAAGATTTGTTCCCCTTATGGAAGCTGATTGTCAAAGAGATTCTTCATGGGGATGTAACTCCTGGTGAAGGCTTCACCTAGAACACCCATCACTCACTTTTTTGTGATGTGTTATCTGTGATCTCTAGCAACCTCTAGTGTAAGCACTTGTGCCATATGCTTGCATCCTTCATGTTCTTTTAGTGGGGGATGCAACACAATGAGCATTTGCTACAGCTGGGAAGCAGGTAAAACACATCAGGGAAGATGTAGTGACTATCTCATTTTCTTCATGTAAACCAATTCGTTTGGATTTCTGAGCAGGCATTTATTTGTAGAGTGTTCTGTGTTTTCTGTTTTCAAATTGTTCATCAGTGTGTCACTGTTTCCAGTCTTTCTGGTCCTAAGTGTGCTATGGAAAAAGAGCTCATGCCCTTAGACGTCACATTTGCCTTAGACGTATGCATTTTAATTGAGCATACGTCGGAGTGCTTTGGAAGTATAGATCACAAAAATGCTGTGCAGCAATAGATGTTATCTGTGGAATAATGCCTAGGTGTAAGTCTTCTGTTAAGGGCAGGGCACCTGGGGGGGTGGGGGGGGAAGTGAAATCTTTGTCTTCAAAAAGATAACTCTAGTGTCACAAAAGAAAAGCACAGAGAATAAAGATTCATAGATTGATAGAATGGTTCATGTTGGAAGGGACCTTCAATTCTGGGCCCCTCAGTTTAGGAAGGATGTTGAGGTGCTGGAATGAGTCCAGAGAAGAGCAACTAGACTGGTAAAGAGCCTGGAAGGTCAGTGCTACAAGGAGAGGCTGATGGAGCTGGGTCCGTTTAGCCTGGAAAAGAGGAGGCTTGGGGGTGACCTTGTCGCTGTCTATAACTATCTAAAAGGTGGTTGTAGTCAGGTGGGGGTTGGTCTTTTCTCCCTGGACACTAGAGACAGGACAAGGGGTCACAGTCTTTAGCTCCATCAGGGGAAGTTTACACTTGACATTAGGAAAAGGTTTTTCACTGAAAGAGTGATCAGATTTTGGAACGGGCTGCCCATGGAGGTGGTCAAGTCACTGTCTCTGGAGGTGTTCAAGGCTAGTCTGGATGACGTGCTGAGTGACATGATCTAGATGTTAGTTTTATTTGGTTAGTTTTAAGTTGTACTGGATGGTCTTAAACGTTTTTTTCCAGCCTGATACTGCGATGGGATGTCTCATGAGGGCAGAACAGAATGGGAGGAACACCTCCCTCACTTACTGGTCACACTTCCGTTGATGCAGCCCAGGATCCAGTTGGCTTTTTGGGTCACAGTGCCGGCTCATGTTGAGTTTTTCGTCAACCAACACCCCAAGTCCTTTTCCTCAAGGCTGCTCTCAATCTGTTCAGCACCTAGACAGTGTTTGTGTCTGGGATTGCCTTGACCCAGATGCAGGACCTTGCCCTTGGCCTTGTTGAATCTCATGAGGCTGACAATGGCCCACCTCTGAAGCCTGTCCAGGTCCCTCTGGAAGGCATCCCTTCCCTCCAGCATGTCCACCACACTGCAAAGCCTGGTGTCATCAGTAAACTTGCTGAGGGTGCTCTCAGTGCCGCTGCCCATATCACTGACAAAGATGTTAAACAACACTGGTCACAGTACTGACACTTGAGGGATGCCACTTGTCACAACTCTCCACAATAAGATATTTGACACAAGGTAAGAATAGTATCAGAAATACTGTGGTATGGTCCTTGCCTTGAAACATTTTCTTTCAGGAAGAAGTAAGTGTTGACCAAACTGGTGCCCTAAATGCTAGACAACTTGATTAGTGGTTTAGACACTGACTGAGAACCAGTCTGGGCACAGTAAGGAACAGTATTCTGGCTCAAGAAATGATAGTTTATAGAGCATGACTTTTGCTGTTATTCTTCTGTGTTGTTGAGTAGAGAATTTATTTACACTTTTGTTGCAGCAGGCAGGTGATAACTGTGTTGTTAAAGCTTTCTTGTAGGGGCAAACTACTGAGCATCTGCATGTTTCTAGGAAATGTTCCTCTGGTACCCTCTCTAAGATACCATCTGTGTGCAGACTGGTGATGCTTTCTGCAGGTTTCTTCACGCTTCTATCTCGTGTTGCTGTGTCACTGCTCCCTGCAACCAGTGTTCCTGGATCACAGGTGTGTGTAGTTCCTTTGCTTGGTCCCAGGGATGATGACTGGAGCTGGACTGTGGAACTGAGTGACTCCTGTAGCCTGTTTATGAGGACAGCCTATGCCTATGGTGTGGGCTGTTGGCCAGGTAGACTTTAGCACTGGTGTTTTGCTCCCTGTGGCCATTGGCACTATGTACTGCTTTGTATCCCACTCTATAGGAAAAAAAAAAAAGTCCTGGGTCAGATGGTAACCAAATGTGTTACTGCAGGCAGCAGGCTGTTGCCTGCTGTAGCAAACCAAGGAGCAAAAACTTTCCTACTTCTGAAAAGTACTGAAAAAGCTTTGTGTGCCGTTGAAAAGACTCTTACAGCTCAGGAAGACCAGTTAAATATTATTTGGGTTTTTTTATTTGTCTGTGATTTCTAAAAAGCCTTTTTTCTTACCACCTGACGCTGGTTGGTGCTGTGCAGAATGACGAGCAGGTCCTGAACAAGGCAGGCAATGTCTGACCAGAATAGCCACAGTTGCAGGAATACAAGAAAGAGGAGATCCAAAGCATTTGGGGCCATGTTTGCCAAGAGGTGAATCACCACTTGCAGAGGTGTAGATGGGTAGATAGGCATTTGGAAAGTCCTCATGCACGTGGAGGTATGGGTAGTGCCTTGATTTTTGTTGCCATGTGGGGTGCTTGGGTAGTGCCTACAGCTCTGGTGACGCACGGGCAGTATTGCACAAGGAGTTGGTTACAGGTGCACTGGAAGAAGGGTGTGCCCTGGCAGTCTGGGTCTGCTTTAGC
Source organism: Upupa epops (assembly GCA_013397515.1). Classification (NCBI taxonomy): domain Eukaryota; kingdom Metazoa; phylum Chordata; class Aves; order Bucerotiformes; family Upupidae; genus Upupa; species Upupa epops. The sequence continues at coordinate 144,224 of VZRI01007105.1, read as the reverse complement.
TTCTTGGTTTGCCTTCACTGCTCGTTACACTGAGCAAAAAGCTGTTTTGCTGTACCTGCTTGGGGTGGGGTGGGTGAGGGAGGGAGTGTGCTCTGTTGTTTTCTTCTGTTACTGCTTTAAAAACCTCAAGATCCTTTGCTTCAGGAAATGGTTGGGAGGACAAATGCAGTGAGTCCATGAAAGAAAGTTGTGGCAAATGTTAGCGAAGTTGCATAATTGTCTGGTGTATGTGGAGTAGGATTTGGTAAGTGATAGTAGCCTTAATGTAACTTGCTTCTTGCTTTTTTACCAGGATGCCTAGCAGCTGGTAGTCATTGCAGTGCTAGTTGGGTGACTGGTTGTAACTCTTGATTAATGATAAAGTCGGGAGGAGTGCACTTTGCAGAGAAAATAATGAGTAGGTCTCACTCTGGCCACCCCCAGCCAATATGTGAAACCCATGGGAGGATGTAGGCGCAGCCAGAACTGCACTTTGCTACATGAATGCAGAGCCTGTAGCAGGCTCAGGGAATTTTAGGCTGCACTCGATGTCAGGCTTTGAGATACAAGTTCTGTGGATTATTGCTGATGTGCTTTGAGTGTCCTTTTGCTGGTGGTGAAAGGTTGCTGATTCTTGCAACGTATGATTGGGACTCGGAGAGGCCCTGGGCTGTTTGGGTACTGATCAAAGTCTGTGCCATTTGCTAACACTGTTTAATAGCACCCCTTGCTTTTTCTGCTTGTTGCACACTGTTAGTGTGACCTGCTTCTTTAAAGCAAGAGTTCTTTTGCTCTTGCAGTTGTCTGCCTCTTTAGAGAGGAAAAATACCCCGAATGAAAACAGTATTTTTGATGAGAGTGGGGAATAAAATGTTGAGTTGTACCAAAGCAAATCAGACAGCCTGCTGTTGAGATTGCAGTCTAGAGGATGCTCAGCAGTTGTACACTGATGTTTCCCAGCCATCTGCCTTGATGTAGTAACTACGAGCTGCAGCTGCAAACAGCTTGTAGCAATGCCCTGTACCTTAGCAAAAAAGAATTCCTCACATAAAGGAAACAAAATACAGATGCAGTTCAGTTCTCTGAGCTTTGGCATTGTGTGCTCAGTGATACCTGTACAATGAACAGCAGTGTGGCTTCAGCTGAGAAGTGCCTGCGTACTTTGCAGGAGCTTGGATGGATGAAAACTAAGGTGTGTGCCAACATGCTTTGTAACCACAGAAACAAGCTGTGGGCCCTTTACTAAAGGATGGGTCCAGAAGATTTATTCAGATAAGTTTCTTCAGTTATCTCTGAGAATCACACCTGCTCTCCCCTCCTCGCTACCATACCTTGCCTTGCTCCTTGTCAACTTTGCTTCATGGACCATGGTAAGAGGAAAAGCATCAGGGGTGTTGAGGGATGGAGTGCAGGAAGGGTGATACATGGAAATGTTCCCATTCTGGATTTTAATAGAGTTACCAGTTTATTTTATAGATGAAAGGGGAATATGACTATGATGTTTTTGTAATAATAGTGACCCACTAGTAAAGGTTTCTAGATCAGACATAGCATCTTTTCTTGAGGCTTTTGTTTGAACAAGCACATGCAGATAGTGGTAAGCAGCTTCCAAGCTGATATTTTCACACCTTTTCACCTTTGCAGTTTGGCTGCTGTCAGTTTTCTTTTGAGCCCTTCAGTATTTAATGTGCAGATGGACCATGACACTTAACAGCTTTTCAAAATTCCAATAACATTTCCCAGGCCCACTGCTGGCGTAGAGCTTTTCATCTGAGTACTTTACAAGATTAAGGTAAAACTATGGTGCTAAGCTGCAGTTTGGTACCGTATTTATTGACATAAAAGGTCAGTGCAGCCTAAAAGAATATTTCAAAGTAAATGATTTTTCCTATATGCCATATCAGTGCTGTGGATAGAAATCAGTACTATCTGGAAGTATTTTGAGCCTGTTCAGTGAAAAACTCACACTGGGAAATGCTGAGCTAGGAGCATTCTCTGACAGAGAAACTGTTCATGCTGAGTGCTCATGAAATACCTAAATTGCCTTACTTGTCAGAGATGATGGGTGATCTCTGTGAACCTGTGCTGATAATTCTTTTCTAAATGAGGCCACAACTGGGAGTTAAATCACAAGGTGCAGCGTAAAGTCACCCCAGTTGGAAACTAAACAGGTTTCACTGGAGTTATGTCATCTGTGTAATGGGATGTTAGTGCTGAGAGGAGCAAGCACTACGTGTGAGATACAGAGGATTGCTACAACAGACTTCGGGGATATACATTGAGTTAGTGAATTTGAGAGGAAGATTTGGGAAAAGGGCTGATTTGCTTCGGAGCATCTCTTCTGCTCTGCTGTGGATGAATACTGCTGCTCAAAGACTTCACTCACCTTCACTCTTCAGCTTCTAGGGTACAGGAGGAAGGTAAGGTCTGCTTGAGTGGATCTCAATATGTTTGCAGTCAGATAGTGGTTCTGGGAAATATGATCTGCACTGTGCAAGTCTGCAGCTGGCCACCCAACTGTGTAATTGTGGCAGCTGTTGGGTAACCCAGCCATAATCTAAGCACTGGCTTGCAGATTTTTTGTTGCATCATTAGACCTTCTCTTTCATTACTGGTTTAGGGTCATTATACAGATCTCCTAAATTATATAATTAAGTGCTGTGCAGCTCCAGTGACGTGTTGATTCGAGCAGGAAAGTGACTTAATGCCGTAGTTGCCCAGACAATGTTTGGCAGAGCCAGGCATCTGCATGGCGATGGATGGAAGCAACCAGCTTTTGAAGAAAGTGGGGACGTTGCTGCTATGTGGGTGGGGAGGTAATACTGGTCAGATTACAGACTGTGCTGGCAGTTGTCTGTAAAGCCTTGGGCACGTTGCTTCATTTTTCTGGCCCTTTGTGTCTCCTCCCATCATTTATTTGTTTAATCTGTGAACAGGGTGGCAAAAGGGTTCTTGCCAAGTGCCTGCAAGGTGCTTGGCCTCAGCTGGAGTTGCAGTGGTACTCAGGAATATAGATTTTTCCCGCTGTATTTTATACCAAGATGATCCTTAATGCAGAGGAGAAAGATTCTATTAATGTTGTATGCTGATAACTTGGTTTCAGCATGTAAGTGTTCCATTTCTTATCACAAGATTTCTAAGAAGCACAGTAAAAGTCTGTATTTTATTGATTTTTATTTTTTTTTTAAACTGAGGAAATGTAGAAGAAAATTAATTTTGTCAGGTCAAGTAAGTGAATCGTGCAGGCGACAGAGCTGGAACTGGAGCTGCTTTGTAACTGCTGATGAGTTTGGTTTCATTCTGATGTCAGTGGAGCTCGTACGAGCTCATGTAGCTGCCTTTTAGGTGTGGGAATTGAGACAGAGGCCACAGTGGACTGGGACAATTTTGGACAATGAAAGCGTGGAGATAATGTTGTAACCTTGATGTCATAGCCTTGCTTTGAACAAGGTGATGGAACAGATGATATCCTGAGGGCTCCTTCCAGCTGAGATTTTTCTCATGATTTGTGTTTCCAACCATTCTGCCTTTTCTCGGGGTTGGATCCTGTTCTGGGAGTGACATGTCACCTTCCCAGGAAACGATTAGTCTGTCTTGCTCACAGACTGCACCCAGTGTTTCAAAGAAAATAGGCTCATCTGGATAAGTGGAGGCCTGTGGTTACACAGCGTTTTCATTGAGGCTTGGTGTTGTTAGCTCTTGATCATATCCATGTTGAAGTAGTCCTTGGCTTCACTGTTTGTGCTTCCTCTGTTTCCTGGTCTTTTGAAGAGGATTTATTTGGGGCTTGGGCCTATGTTAGCTAGAGGACACAGCTCATTCAGGTAGTAAAAGGTGAAGAATCTTTTGCAGGGTTAAGAGTTAGTGTGTTAGCAGTGCCCATGGACTTGAGATGGTATCTCAGAGTACTGCAGCTTTGTTTTTCAGCTGATACTGTTCCCCAGTTATCAAGGGGAATGGCTGTCTTGCCGTGGTGCTTCAGTGAAGTCTTAATGTGTTGCACAGATTTTAAAATCTCTAAGAGTTGAGTGTCTCCCACAGACAGCCAGTCATGATGGTCCTGTGGAAAGTTTGAAGTCCTTATCTCAATCTTGATGTGGTTTTACAAGTCCATCTGGAAAGGAGCAGTTGCTGTTTAGGATGAATGCTGTGACATGCTTGTGATCAAATTTCTGGACCAAGTCCTGTTTTTTTTATTAGTAAAAAATGTAAAGGGTCACAAAAATAGCACTATTCTTTCCAGGTTCTTTTTTTTCCTAGTTTCAGCCTTCAGATTGTCAGTTGTATGCCTTTCAAGAGTGCTTGTGTGCTTGCAAAGGTCAGGAGGATTTCACTGCTTGCTGAGTTCCGTGGCACCTCATCTTTTTGTAGGGGAAGCAGGTTCCTGGGGGCCATGGCTTGAGCGGAGTTAATGGAGCTGAGTTCACTGTCAAAAGGCAAAGAGCGTCTCTGGGCTCTTTGTTTTGGTGCTTTCCAGATTGCTGATGAAGGCAATACCAACCCCAAAACTTCTTTCAGTTCTGTGCATTTACTTCAAGTTCAGAGCAAAAATTTGTGCCTGCTGGGGGTAAAAGGAAGCAGGGAAGTGCTCTTGCTTGGGTGCTTCCTAGCTTCTCATTTCTACTGACGAGGGAATATTTCTGTCTACAAGGCGACACTGTCAAAGAGTTTAAGTTTCAAATGTGAGCTTAGTGTACGTGAAAAAATTTCTGCCTCCCCTCACTTGTAAACGGGATTAATGGGACTCCAGTTAACATCTTAATGTTATTACTTGCTCTGCAGTGTGTACAATCATGTGAAATACGGACATGTTTTACTTTCTATTGTTTTTAAATTCTTGACTTTTTTTCATCCAGTGTGCCAAGTCAGATGCTGCCCTGTAAACAAAATGCACCAGTTACTCCAAGAGGACCTTTGTATGTTTGTCATAAACTGTGATGAGCTGCTACCTGCCTGCTGCTCCACTCTGTGGGGCAGCAGCCAATGAATCCATGTTACATATACATTTGTCCAAATAAAGCAGGTTTCAAGCACATAATCTTTCTTTATTGTCTTGTGAACATGTATCCATTGATTTGCCTTCCTGAGTGCTGTAGCAGCTTGGATGCTGCTGCTCTTCTTTAGCGTTGATGTGGACCAGCTGGACTTTCCTTTAAGGTCAGCTAAGGGAAGCAGTTGCTGTTCTGAGTGTGGCTTTGTAGTATGTGACTGTGGGAAATGCCTTGTCCGAGCGGCGTGTGTCCAGGCTCCCTTCCCTAAGGAATTAGGAAACACTGTTCAAACCATGGGACAAACTTCCAGAAAAACCTTGTGAGTCAGTGTCTTTTGGGAGATACAGCAGAAGCAGGAAAAGGATGTCCTGCAGTGAGGATAATGTGGTATATACGTATTAAAAGATAACAGGAGTATGCAGTTATACACCCAGCAGTCTGGGAGGAGGAGAAGTGGTGTTTTCCTTGACATCATTTGACATGAAATTGTGAGGAAATTTTATAGTGGGCAGTAGCAAAAGAGTTTTGTTTGGGTGCTGTAGATGTGGAATTTGCTTTGTTTGGGTGTCCTGACTAACAGAAGGTTTCAGGTGTATCAAATAATTCCATGTAATCAGCAGTTCATCTCCTAGACCATTAGTGCCATCCTCTTGGTCCTGTTCTTTGAATTTGTTGAAAGCTTCATGATGGCAGTTACAGCCAGATGGTGAGAGAATTCATTTGTGTCAAAGCAGTCAGCTGATAGAGCAATGAAATGGGCGACACTTACAAGAAAAACAGAATGGGTTTGTGTTTGGGGAGAGGGAAAGGAAGAGCAAGTTTGGGGAGTGGTTTCCTCTGTGCTGGGTGGTGTTGGGGAGGGTAGGTGTTCACTGGGGAGTAACCAGCAGAGTAGTTTGAAACCCTGAGCGTTGGGGCTCACCAAGCACGTGTATTTCAGAGTCCCCACTGTTTGCTGCTACATTGATTTTCAAAATAGGATGACTCTGTTCTTCTAAACTTTGTTAGTCAAAGCAATTCTTTTCATGTAGAAATGTAGAGAGGATATCTTTTGTGCTCCTCTGTGAAAGTAGATGTTATATGGCAATCTACCTCTCACCTGTTGGACTTTAATGGGAAAAGGACCAATCTATTACAGGAATTACATGTTGTACTGGCCCTTTGGTTTATATGTCTTTTCAAAAGTGTAAGTAACTGTAATGCTGTCCTTAAATGTTTTTTCCCTTCTCTTTTCCCTAAACACATTTCAGTAACTGAGCAGTGGCACAGGTAATTTCTGTTTTAGCTGTCTCTAAAGACTTCAGACAAGGCCATGAGCAGTCTGCCATGAAATATTTGTCTTAGCGGACAAGGTGGCATTTCCCCACAGTTCTTATTAAATCCAAGCAGCCTGGGTTGTGTAATGGCAAGCACCGAAAGGAGTCACCTTTACATTCTCGATTACTCTAATGAGCACTCTGTGATACCGTGACTGTCATCACTACAAGCCCTTTATCAGAATCATTAGGGATTGGAAGGGACCTCGAAATATCATCTAGTCTAATCCCCCTGCTGCAGGATCACCTAGACCAAGTAGCACAGGAACACATCCAGGTGGGTCTGGAACATCTCCAGAGAAGGAGACTCCACAACTGCCTGGGCAGCCTGTTCCAATGCTCCGTTACCCTCACTGGGTAGAAGTTCCTTCTGATACTGATATGGAACCTCCTCTGTTCCAGCTTGCACCCATTGTCCCTTGTCCTGTCACCAGATGACCTTGAGAAGAGCCTGACTCCATCCTCCTGACACCCACCCCTCACATATTTATAGACACTCATGAGGTCACTCCTCAGCCTCCTCTTCTCCAAGCTCAAGAGACCCAGCTCCCTCAGCCTTTCCTCATAAGGGAGGAAAGATGTTTCTTTCATCATCTTTGTTGCTCTACGCTGGATACTCTCCAGCAGCTCTGTGTCCTTCTTGAACTGAGGGGCAGAAATTATTCCAGGATACAAGAATGCTGGAGAGTGCTGTGAGTGCCCTGTTGCTTTTTACAACTTTCTGTATAACGATACTGTATGCTATCATCTGCCTGTAATGACACACGAGTTCTTTTATTAGGAGAGCAGTATGAGCTCACCCATAAAACACAATTTTAAAAATTAGGAAGAGCTATGACTGTATTCATCTACACTCAGTAATGGTTTCCCAGTAAAGCAAGAGGAGGAGAAATGCACATGGGGAAATCCTGCAGTGGGATGTTTAGGTGTGCAGGAGTTACCCACAGTGGTTACACTGGAAGCAGAGATTCTTTGGGGAATGAATTCTTTGATGTGGACAGTCTTACTTATTGTACGGGTTCTTTACATAGGGGACAAAAATATAGCTGAGGCTTCTTTATATTCCTTACTACTTCCTGTAGCAATCTTAAAACTTCCTACAGAACAAAAGCAAACAAAAAACCCACAAAGCCCAGAGCAAGAGTTGTATCATCTGCGTTGCTGCTTTTTATTGCTAATATCAATTGATTTTCTCCACTTGCTAATACTTTCCAAGTCATGAACATCCAAGTGAGCCTTGCACGTGTCTCTCTGTACACACACTCTCTCTCATTCCTTGGTGGATATGATGAAAAACCTACAGTGATTCACAGCAGCCCCTTAGCTACTTAGCAGCGTTAGCTATAACTCATATATCTTTATAAGTTCAAAGGAATCACGGTAAAAGCTGCCTTCTCTGCCAAAATATTACCAGTCTGGCATTAAAAGCCAAGTTATTAGTGTCTCACAAATGAATGAAACCACTGTGTTGTTGTAGTAAATGCCTTGGGGAGAGCTGTTACTTGAGATCGACACAGGATGGCTAGTAGGAGCCTTGGGTTAATGTTCCTTGCTTAGTTAATCATTGCTTTATCAAACAACAACCATCCTTTAGAATGTGGTCCTGAAAGTAATACTACAGGAATGCCGGAGGGACATTCCAGTCCCTTTGTTTGTGAGTGAGAGGATGTTTTTTACTGGTTAATGAATCTAGAGAGGGTTTTCGAACTCTTGACTAGGTTTTAAGAGTTCAGGTAATTCCTCTTTCGGCTCCAGTAGTTTGCCATAAGAATAGATTTCAGAAATATGTGTTACCACAATGAAGAAATTCAGGCACTAACATCCACGAGTTCTGAGGGAATCTCATGAGGTCCCACGGACTTGTGAACCTTCATATTCTTTATATAATTGCGCACCTGATCTGCCCCTACTGTGGGTGATGCTTCCTTCTCCTGGTCCCAGCCTTTAACTTCTGTGACTTGGCCAGTGTGGTTTGTTTTCCAGTGAAAGACTGAGGTACAGAAGTCACTGAGTATTTCAGTGTTCTCTATATCTCAGCTAAACTGGTCATCAGTTTCCTTCTGGAGGGGACCCACATTTTCCCCCTCATTTTCCACTTCTCACCGATACACCTATAGAAGCTTTTCTTGTTGCTTTTGGTGTCCCTAGCCAGATTTAGTTCTGTCTGGGCTTTGGATTCCCTATCCTGATCCCTAACTGTGCAGACACTTCCTCTGTATTCCTTCCAAGCTACCTGTCATCGTTTCTGCTCTCTGTAGGCTTCCTTCTTGCATCTGAGTTTGGGAGTTCCTTCTACATCCATACAGCTCTCCTGGTGGTTTTGCCTGACTCTCTCTTTGTAGGGATGCAGTGCTCTTGAAGGATGTGGTCTTTGAACGTTAGCCAGCTTTTCTGGGCTCCCAATCCCTTCAGGACTCTATCCTACTGCACTCTACTGAGGAGATAGTTGGAGTCCACTCTCCTAAAGTCCAGGGTAGCAGACTTGTTTGGTGCCATCCTTGCTGCCCTAAGGACATTGAATTCCACCATGTCATTGCCACTGCAGCCAAGGATGCCCTGAAGTTTCACATTCCCTGCCAGAATGCCTCCTTGTTGGTGAGGACATGGTCCAGCATACCACCTCTCCTTCTGTCACCTGGAGGAGGAAGTTATCATCAACGCACTCCAGGAATCTCCTGGGTTGCTTACGCCCTGCTGTATTGTCCTTTGAACAGATGTTGGGGTGGTTGAAGTCGTGAGGACCAGGGCTTGTGAATGTGAAGCCACTCCTATCTGTATCTATAAAGAGCCTCATACATTTGGTCTTCCTGGTCACATGGCCTGTAGCAGACAGCTGCCCTCCCTTTTACCCTGACCCATAAGCTCTCAGCTGTTTCCTTGCCCATTCCCAGGTGGAGTGTCCTGTACTGCACCCGGTCACAGATATAGAGGGCGGCACCCACTCCTCATCTTTCCTTCCTGTTCCTCCTAAAGAACTTGCACCCCTTCATTGGAATGACTCCAGTCACAGAAGTCATCCCACCGTGTCTCTGTGATACCAGTGAGGTTATAGCCGTGCAGACATGTGTACATCTTAAGAAAATTTTGTCAAACTGGTGTTGGTATCCAGGTGATGCTGGTTGTGGGAAGAGGGACGAATAGGATTTGTTGGGCAGGTTGTTACCTTCCAGTGTTGTGTGTTCACAGTTAATTCACACAGTACAATTGATTTCCCAGGTGGTAACGTGTTTTGCTGTTGTAACTTCTGCACTTGTAGTTGCACTTTGAACTGGCTCAGGCTGTGAGGTTCCCTCAGTACAGATGTTTTCCCAACAGGGAGAGTGCAGGGCAGTCTCCTGGCTGGTAAAACAGGAGGAGGCAGGTGGTGTCACGCTTGTGTTTGGTGATGTGTGGGTAGCCACAGCCTTTCCTGGTGTGGTAACTAAATGATGGCCTAAGGATCCCTGATGACTTTGAATTAGCTAATAAAATCTCCTGTGCAACATTTAATTAGCTAAAGCCCAACCTGAGCTTTTTTTCCTTTTGACATGTAATCCATTTTTAACAGCTCTTTCCAGGTGTGTTCAATAGATCAGATTCATGTCTGTGGACGAATCTCTTAAGGAACTTTTGCCCTGGAGCAGGAAGTCAGCCTGTTGAAAAGTGCAGACAACCCAGAAAGATTTGGCAGAGACTTGCTTTCAGACTTGGCTTTCATCTGCTGGCCATCACTTGCCATCATCTGCTTGTCAAGTGTTTTGTTTTTTTCCTTTTAAAATACTGTGCTGTGGGAAGTTCACACAGAGTTTGAGGAAGTCTGTATTGGAGGAGTTGTGTTTAAGGATGGGTGTCAAGGACTTAAGACAAACGTTGAGGTTTGGGACATGGTGATGGACAGTAGATCAACAGCTTTGGGGATAAACTGCATAGCAGGACAATAGGAAATACACACCAGCTGCAGTTAATTCTTAGATCGTGCTAAATGCCCATGTGGATCAACATCTAGCACTGTATGTTGTGTGGTCCTTGCGTCGCGCGCTTGTGGAACCTTGAGGTGGTCAAAATGCAGAACTACTGCTGGAGACAACATGTGCCTCCTTTATGACTATCAAGGTAGAGGATGGCTTCTCTTTGCCCCCGTGAAAGTATTATGATGCTAACTTATGTGCTGTGAGCCCCAGCAGCTATGCTGTCCCTTGCACCTGGTAACTCCTTCCTTCTTTTGCAGGAGCTGAGTGTCGTGACCTGCCCTGCTCCTCCCTGCGTGGTGTGGGAACGACCTGAAGGACATCTTGGAGCCACCTGTACTGCTACATGCAGTTAAAGTAAGGTTAAGTGTTTTGGTAGCTTGTTCAGGTGTAAGCAACGGGTGTGGGGAGAGGCTTGATAGAAGGTATTTGCCCAGCTTACCTGCATGACAGCGGGAGGGGATGCTTATGTGTCATAAGCAAATTTGATAAGCTGTTTTACAATACGATACAATTTCTTTGTAATGGAAGCAAAAAATGAAAGGGGAGTGCTGTCTCACTCCTTGCATCGGCCATATGCCATGGTGTGAACCAGCACTGAACACTTTGAGCATCAGCTGGTTTTGCCCTGTTGTTTCAAGATGGGCTTTTGTGTCCCGAGGGCAGACATATGCTTACAGCCCAGGGATTTCCATGGTAAGCCAGTCAGGCTCAGAAGAGCCCAGGCCAATGAGGCTCAGGTGCTGCTGGTCAGACATCCCTTCCGTTCAGTGATGGCTGCTTATTGGTTGTGCCATTGAGACTTCTATGTTTGTTTTGCTGTACTAACACTGGGTTCTTGCTGTGGTGAACCAAATTAGGGGATGGACTTGACCTAAAAGTGACTATGTGGTTATTGCAGTACTGACAGTAGGTGTTCTGACTCATGGAGTTACACCCATTCTCTCCAAAAAGTCAACGAATTTGAAAAACTTTAGCCTGAAGCAAAGAAACTCGGAGAGCCTTGCTTACCATGTTTGAGCTCTGTCGAGGGAAGAAGGAATGAAAACTTCCACATCATGAGATGCTGCTGCTGCTGTCTCCTCCCACTGTCTCTAAGCAGTTTAACTTCTGCAGCGTCTCACATTTTTTGAGGTCTTGCATGAGAACACCAGCACGTACCGATACTGGGTCCAAATCATTTTGCATGACTGAGCAGTAGCAGCAGCTGAGTGGATTAATCATAAACTTCTGTTAGTGAAGAGAAGCATTTATTGTAATTGTTTGGATTTCCTTTTCTCAGTGGCAGAGTAATGATCCCTATTTCAGAGCTTGAGAAAGAAATGGAATCTCAGGCAGAATTGTGAAGGCAGCCTGCTTCATAAGGAATGAGTAAGTGGCTGGCTGAGAGCTGGTCTCCAGGTTCAGCATGAATGTCAGTGCTTGTCAGGTGAATGTATGAGGCCACGTTCGAAGGATAAATACATGACACCAGTTGCTGTACAAGAGAAGCAATTTGTGGCTTGATTCATCATATAGTTTCTTAATTTGTTGCTGATTTCTGGAGCGTGTTCAGCTTACAGCAAGCAGGGCTTGCTGCTGAGAGAGATGTTAGACCTTTCTAGGGGAGTGACCAAGGGGACGTCATCTTGTACCGCACTAGCAGAGAAATCTCCATGGAGGCTCAGCACAGGCACTGAGAGCCGCTTACCTGACCTAATGCCTGGGAACCAGCCTCTGCCTTGCATCTGATTTCTGGGTGTGCCTCTTCTGAAGGGAAGAAAAAAAGGCTGGACTGAAGTTCAGGAGCAGCATTCTCATACCCCTTTCCTTTTTCTGCCTGCTGGTCTAGTAGTTCCATAATTGGGCTTTTAATGATAATCTTTTCATTCATACAGTGGTTACTACTTAATGAACTTCATGTTAATAAGCTCTGTAACATTTAAAATAGCTGCCTAACTTGAAAACAAAAAAAGAACCCACAAGACAAACCCCATTAATAAAGGGATGCATTTCCACTCCCCAAGCTTAATCCTGTGTTATAGTATAATTGCTGAGAGTTGCCTGTCTGGTGAACAGCTGCACAGCGTGGGCTCTTGGCTCTGTGTAGCTGCTTGTCCCCAAGCTGGGGTAATAAATGATTTACTGGAGATGTTGGGACCTGTGGGCACTTAACTCGTTCAGTTCCTGAGGGACCAGTTTGAAAGGCCACTTTGTGAAGGCAGTTGATAGATACCATTTCAGATGTGAAGAGGGGTGTTTGTGCAACATTTGGTTTTTCTGAGTGTGAGCCAGCTGCATAAAGACTCAAACATGAGGTGGGGTAGTGGAATGGAGTAGAAACCATGTTGGCTCGCACTTTCATTATTTGATGCTTTTATTAATATAAAAATCAGATTCCAGTGAATATTCTATCTTGTCTGATGTAGACATGTAATTACAGAATCACAGAATTACTGAGAGTGGAAAAAATCTTCTAAGATCATACAGCCCAGCCTATGACTTGACATCACCACATTGTCCAGACCATGACACTAAGTGTCACATCCAATCTTTTCTTAAATGCCTCCAGGGATGGGGACTCCACCATTTCCCTGGGCAGTCCATGCCGTTTCTGTGAGCAAGTGCTTCCTAACATCCAGCGTCAACATCCCCTGGAACAGCTTCAGGTCCTGCCTTCTCATCCTATCACTAGTTGCCTGGGAAAAGAGCCTGAGCTCCACTGTCTACAGACTTCCCTTCAGGCAGTTGTAGAGAGAGAGAGAGAAGGGGCCCCCTGAATCTCCTCCTTTTCAGGCTAAACACCCCCAGCTCCCTCTGCCTCTCCTCATAAGAGTTTTCTTTCAGTCCCTTCCCCAGCCTCATTGCTCCTCTGAGCCCACTCCAGCACTTTGGTATCTTTCATGAAGTGAGGGACCCATAACTTCCCCCGGTACTTGAGGTCAGGCTTCACCAGTGCTGAGTACAGGGGAAGAATTACATCCCTAGTCCTGCTGGCCACACTGTTCTGATGCAAGTCAGGATACCACTGGCATTCTTTCTGTTGCTTGGAGCGTTGCTTTCTGTGGGGCATTCCCTGGATCTCTCCTGGGGGCAGAGCTGCGGCTCTTGATTTTTCGAGGATGCAGTACCAAGTGACTCCATCATTGCACTTGCCAGGAGAACAATGCATGTGTGCCTCAGGAGGGATCCTCCAGTAAAACCAGTGTGTTCTGTGAGTATCCACAGCATTTGTTAGAGGAGGGTATTTTCCCATACTTTCGTGAGTTGAAAGTAAAGATGAGGAAGTAGTTCTTAACTATGCAGTGGCAGGTGGACCTGTGCTATGCCACTGGGAGTCGGGTTAGCACAGATTCTCCAGTAGGAAACCTGAAGTTTTCCTCTTACGGAAAACAGTGCAACCAGGCTTTCCCTGGGTAAGTCTGTGATGCCTAGAGCTGCAAAGCAGGAGCATTTGCAAAAGGGGAGCCTGAAGGGAAAAGTGAGTCTGATGTAGTCTTCAGAGAGGAAAAGCTCATGCAAATATTGGGCACTGCAGCTGTTCTGACCAAAATGAGAGCAGAGTTGCCTCTGGGAGTTTGGTCTTGGTGCCAGTTTTTCCGACTCTACTTGTGGCTTCAGCAGTTACAGTTTGGTGTGTTCACTTTTTGAAATATGCACTGGATGACTACCTGGCTTGCAAATGCTGGGAAACAATAATATTTCTCAGCTTAATAGCATTCATGGTGCTTTGGGCTTCATGAATCCTTTGCTTCTCGTAGCCTGGGTTTCTGGGACTAAACTACTGTAAGAGCTGTGGCTCAGGGGCACAGGTTGAGGCAGGGCCTTATCGCTCAGCTCTATGGCTTGGGGGTATTTTTTGTTTTACTGAAACCATCATTGCTCAGAGTACTTCCTAGAGAAGAGTAAGGTGTGGAGAAGGCTGCTTTTTAGGACACATGCTGTAGTCAGGAGTTGCTGGAATCAGTATTTAGGAGCTTTGTGCTCTCCCACAGCATGAGTAAGGCTTCAGGCATTTTGGTTCTGGTGACACCTATCCATTGTGTTTATCCTTTTATACACTGGAGTGAAATAGTCTACAGACCGTGTTCTCCCCCTCTCACTGTTCCTCACTGGATGCTGTGCATCTGGAGGCACTCTTGGTCCCATATAACACTGCTTTCAAAGGTAACTAGCGCCTTTCATGATGCTTTGGCTGCTGTCATTTGGATGGAACCATTTCTGCAGAAAATAGGACATTTCCTTATGCTTTGAAAATGGGGGCTTTTCAAGAAGTTCCTACTTAAGCACCCAAAGTCAGTAATCACTCTTACAAGTATGAGCTGTTAGTATTAAGTTTCCCCACTACTTACTGCCAGAGTGTGTTTTCCAACCCAAATGTAGTGGAAGATATAAGCTGGATTTTACACATTTGAAGAGGCTGAGGATTTCTGGCAGTTAATATCTGAGCTTGAGATAAAAGTCTGATGCATATATAAACCAGTTGCCCCAGAACCTGTTGGAGGACTTAATTTGAGTATAAAGATACGTGCGTTTTTGCGTACATGCTGCGCTTTAATTCAAGTCGACTGTTACTCCCTAACTTTATTAGGATGTAGCTACTTGAACTGAAGATGTGGTCTGTGATTTTGATTTTATTACAGCTCCTTTTGAAATGTTGTTTGGGCTTTAGAGATCGGTATCTTAAATATTGTTGGCCATTAGTAATATTTTTAAGTGGAAAATTGACACGCGAGGGCAGGGTTGGAGCTTACTGCAAGGGAACTGGCTGACCGTGTGTGTAAAACGGTAAATTAATCACCCTGTGTGGATGACCCTTGGACATTTACAAAAGGCTGGTCTTTATGTTGCACAAGTAGATTCCGGACACAGGAAAGAGGCTTATGACAAGAGGATGAGATCAGTTTGTATAATTAGAGCTGGCTAATAATCCTTCTACTCTCTGTTTCTCCAACTTTTACAGTATCTTTCTTTCTCTGAAACTTGGCTTATGGACTGCACAGTGATAGCCGCTGTGATTTGTGTTTCATGGATTTGGGGTTTTTTATATGTCTACTAATGGGTGGTGAAGAGATGGGAGCAGGGAAACCAGATGTGCTCATCTGATGGAGATTGCTGCCTTCCTCTGCCAAGCATGGGCAACAGCATCACTTTTGTTAATCCTACACTTGATTCATCTCTTTCCAGGCTTTGGGCAGGAATTAAGTAATCCATTAAATGATTTTATATTTTAACAATTATGACATCAAAATGGTGCAAAAGAAGAAGCAGTGTCCTGAGACTAAGGGTATTTGGCTAGGTATTATCTCTGGAGTAAGACAGGGTTGGCAGAGCTGGCTAAGAGTCTCCCTGTAGCCTGGAAAAGGCTTCAGCTTTTATTTTGTTTTTAATGTTTGCCAGTACCTTAGCTTTGTGTAAGCTTCATTATTTTGGGAAAGATAATGGCATAAATGTTGGGACTGGATGATCTTTAAGGTCTTTTCCAACCTCATCATTACTATGATACTGTGAAGTGGCATGGCCAGGGATCGGCTGGAGTGTGGGTGATCCAGAGCAGCAGTGGCTGCAGCCCTTGGGCAGCCCAGCTCCCAGCCCAGAACAGTGCTGGGCTGGTTTTTGCTTCCAGGAAGCTGAGCTACATTAAGCAAACCAAGTTAATCTGTATCCAGAGCATTTTATTAAATCATCAGTCAATTAAATCAGTGACGCTCTGTTAGAGCTAGGCTCTGGCCTCTCTGCTGCAATACAACCTCCAAGGGGTTCAGCTGTGGTGGCTCCCCAACTTCTCGCTGGAGAGCTGTTGTACATGAAGGCCACAGTACAGAAGTTCCCAACACTGCTAAAATAAAATAAAAAGGTAATTAAGACTGCTTTTGCAATTAAATATATTAAGAAAGGTGTCACAAAGTTTCCTTCCCTTGCTGTGAGAACAATCTGGGTGTGTGGAGTTTTCCCCAGGGTTACTCTAGCTCCTTTGGAGGAGAGTGGTAGTAGAGCCAGGCCAGCACAAAATGCCTTTTAAAACTCCTTTCAGTCCCTTTCAGCCAAAAGAAACTCGTGTGTATCTGGAACCGAACGGCAGCATATGGTTTTGTTTGCAGACAGGACACAGCTGGGAAGTGGTATCGCAGTATCACCTGTGGAAATGCTGCTTGAGGGAGTCTGTATTTTTTTTTTAGCAATCAGTTTAGTCACAAAACATAACCTTCGGCAAGTTACATCAATTCAGATGATTGTACACAAATATCTGGGCTATTTTTAGTTCTCAACTCAGCTGTTATAGTAAACACAGTGTTCCAATATGCTAGTAACGTGTTTGCTGCCACAATGCTTGGAGTGTGGTTTCTTGTTTCCTCACCTCCTCTCCTTTCCACGGTCAATAGCTTTTACTGGTGGGATCACTTTCCTAGGTGTCTGCAAAACAAACGTGAGATGGGTTATATCTCCTAATTCCTTCAGCCACCTAATTCTGACCAGATATACAAATTTATGTGTTAATATAGCTATGTACAGTTAGTGGAATGATACCTGAGAAGGATATACGTTCATCTTCTCTCTGAAGGTTTACTGTAGTCACTGCAATCGCAGCTACTCTACAAATATCTCTGTGCGTGTTGTTGAAGAACTGGCTTATGAGTTTGTTTCTCCTGTCTAAGCTGTTGGTACTTTTTGTCATAGATGTCTTTTAGTTTACTTCCACATAGACTTTAAGGAGAAGGTGTTAGAAGTCTCCTTCATTTTACGAATTATAATCTCTGCCCTTCGTTCAGGATGAATGAAACTTGAAGGACAGTGTGTAAGCAAACCTCCTTCTTGACCAACACCACTGAGTGAGAGTAAGTTATTGCAGGTCTGAATTTTATAGGAAGACACTCAGGAAAATCATCAAACGATAATAAAAAAACTCTGGTAATTTTGTTCTTTCTATTTTCAGACTTTCTGACATAGGTAAAGAAGAAAAACAAATCAAAATCTCAAACCAAGAAAAATTAGCTGTTAGAACAAGGTGAGGAGACTGATGATGGGTAAATCCAGTGCAGTAATGTCATATCCCACTCACAAGGGGAATATTCCAGCCCAGCAATTCCCTTGACATTAGAGGAGAACAATAAACTTATGAAAGACAGTGCTATTTTAGTTCTCGCGCCATGAAATTCATGACTCCAGTAGGAATCCATCTGTATATGGTCATTTGGTCTCTCTGGTCCCTCCAGTTGCTGTTTCCTCATCTTTATCCTGTATAGCTTAGAGCAGGGGCATTGTAGGGCCTGAAACCAAATGCTCTTGATATTTCTAAGTACTCCATAAATTAACATTTTGTAAAACTGGAGTGTGGGGGAGTGCCCTGGAGGACACTGTGCTTTGTTGAAGGACAAGCAATGTGTTTTTGGAAGCTTGGTTTTATTTTTGTAGTGCAGCCACATAGAAGGAAGGGATGGAGCCTAGCGAGGGAGGTGGATGTGTGCTCCCAGGAAATCACTGGATTTCCTTAAATGCCTTTATGGCTTGTAGGTTGTTTGTCTAAAGGGTGGGGTTCTGAGGACTGACTATACAGCAGGTTGTTCCACCATGGGTGTATTGATTGGCGGCAGTGTTAGAGTACAAAGGAAATGATGCTCGTGGCTTGCTCTCTGGTATGAATAGTGTTTCCTTAATTTCTGTGAGATAGGTGCAGTTTTGGCTACCTATGTGCTACTCCAGAGCCTCGAAGTCACAAAATTTACTCCTTTGAAGGACTGAAGTCCTCACAAATCAGTGCAACAGGATGGTTTGTACAAAGCAGATTCTGTTACACTTTAGAAGATGTCCTTTTAACTTTCAATCTAGCTCTGCTGTGATGCAGTCCCTGCTTTAGAGCTTCTTTCTCTGTGCTTCTGCTTATCTCTTCAGATGCTTTCAATGCGATCTGTAGCTCCATCAGATTCTTCATGTGTTTTTTGGCTGTTCTGTCCTGCCCACAACCGCGAGCTCTTACAGCTAAGATTGTTTTTCTGTGGAGCTGGGAATGCATGGCTGAAGCTTTGCAAAGGCAGATCGTTGCTTCTAAACTCAAATCTAATGTAAAAAAAAAAGAAGTGTTGAGGTTCAGGTCAGGTTCAGTAAAGCTTAAGCTTGAAGTAGATATAAAACTGAAGCTTACCTAAAAAAATCCTTGAAACTGAACTTGAAAAGTTTGAAAAAACTCAAACACTTAAAACTGAAGTATTGTTTAATATATGGGGGAGAGGGAAAGGGGTGAGTATGCTTTCCCACACATATCACATGGATTAAATGCTTGTTGCAGTGCTGGTTTGGAGCTGCTGCTGCAGTTTGAGGTGAGAGTGGTTGGACTAGGTTTTGCCCATACTGTAGCTCTGCTGTCTTGATAAAAAAATATATTAAAAATCCCTCAACAGGCTACTCTGAGATCATGGTCTTGACTGGCACAGTATTTGCTTTCTTATGTATTCCTTGCATGATTTTGTGGAGCCCTGTAGCCAGGAGTGGATGCTGGGAAGCATGTGGAAGCCGGCAGTGAAACTGGGCTTTGATACAAGGCGGTGGCCGTGAAGAAAAAGGCTGAATGGGATGTGATGGGTCAATCAAAAACCCATTTTGGCAGGTCTTAGCTAAATGATGTTCAGAGTGCTTCAGCATTACTGCTGGGTTGGTCTGCAGGACCGTTGGAGGATCAAATTAATTAGGATTTGTTCTCAAGTTGTGCTGGGGACACCTAGAAGAAATAAGCTAGCTAAGGTTAAAATAAATGGTGGCTGGGAGTAGAGAATGAAGAGAATTTCTTGCTCAGGCACTCGGTGTTCGGATATTTTCCCAGCACCTCCACTTGTTTGTAAAGTCTTTTAGGCAGAAACTTTGCTCGCCTTGACATTTTTGCAGCACGTAACCAATGGAGCCCTAACCCTGGCTGAGATTTTGGGAACCATGGAAAAGCAAATAAATGCCTTTTTTTTTTTTCCCCTTGTTTTCCTCTGTCAGATGTTACTGTACCCAGAGAAATTGAGCACAGTCATTTGTCATCTGTCTTTTTCAGTGAAAATTGTAACAACTAACACTGAAAATCCAGACAAGATCCTTTAATATTAATGTATTGATATTGATTCTTTTTATTCTTAATAGAAAACTCTTCTATTAATACTATTACTAATACTTTAATGGACAACTGAGCAGGAAGCTATCATTCCTGTCTTGAGAAGCCTTTGGTACCTGTCTTGTTTCGCTGACCTGTGCGGATCCTTACAGTGTCTAAAACCACATTTGCTTTTAAGGGCTTGCACCTGGACTTTTATTTTGTGTCCTACTTTGAAGTTTGCAAACCCAAGGAATTTCATTGGGTTGTCCTAAGGGGAAAAACCTAATAGAGTACCAGAAACGTTGCAAGGTGAGCGTCTGGATAGCTGTGGAGCATGTGATAAATCTTCTGGACACAGCTATTTGCAGGAAATACTATGTGTGATTTAAGTACAGGAACTGTATTGCTGGAGCAGAATCTGCTAGCTGCCATGAGGCTGTCCATAGACCAACTTCTTGTTCTGGGTGAGAGCTGGGCAAGGGAGATTTCTGTTTGCCTGTCCTTGTTGGTTTGGATTTCAAGACAGTTCATGGGCAGTGTGGCCAGCTATTCTCACTGCAGTCTTACAATACCTTAATGAGCAAGTGCTCCCTGTCCACAGCTGCCCACAGAGATGGAAACTGCTTTCTGGAGTTCGCAGCAGGCCTCAACTTAAAGGATGTACTCCTTTAGCATAGAAGAAAACACACTTTAGCCTTCATTCTCTCCCACCTTTTTACACTTAAAGTAGTCTAACTTAATAATTGACTCTGTTAGTCCTTACGAATCTTGGTTTGATTATGACCAGTACTGTCTGTCTTTTATTTTCCTTTTCTTACTTTACTGCTTTTAAAAAGATTTTTCAGGGGCTGCTCTCAGTTTGCCCACTGGTTGGAGAAGTTCACTTGACTAGAAACCTAAATTTAGTCCTGACACAGTTCAGTCACTCAGGCTTATCTATCACCAAGTTTTTCTCATATGTTGCTTGCCAAAGCACTTCCTAACAAGATACTTTATCTTCCAAACCTGCTTGTTTCCTTGCAAAGTATGTTTCCATCCTTTGAAAAATAAAACTGACGTGTAGATTATGACATGAGAAACAATTTTAAATTTCTGTATTTTTTATCAACAAACCAGTTGTTTACTAATATGTAAAAGGTGGTGTCAGGAGGAAGGAGTCGGGCTTTTCTCGGTGATAGGATGTAGAGAAATGAGTATAAGCTTGAACGTAGGAAGTTCCACATAAACATGAGAAGAAATGTCTTCACAATGAGGGTAACAGAACACTGGAACAGGCAGCCCAGGGACGTTATGGAGTATCTTTCATCTGCCTGGATGTGTTCCTGTGTGACTGGATCTAAGTGATCCTGCTCTGGCTGGAGGATTGGACTAGACGATCTTTCGAGGTCTCTTCCAGTGCCTAACATTCCTTGATTCTGTGTTCAGTTACTTGTCAGGATCTGAAAATAAGTGTGAAAATGATGTTTCACATTAATTCCCTTTAAACATTATAATCTGAGATTCAGCTGCTTTGCTTCCAAGATGTACTTTTTTTTTAGATTACAGATTTTTATTTTCCTTCCCAAAGGAGCTGGCCCATTGCAATGTGACACTGTAAAGATCTGAATGGGAAATGGACTAAAGAGAGTTTTTCCAACCATGATTTAATTTCCATGAGATTCAATAAGCCCTGTCAGCTGGATAATGTTTTGGTGTCCCTGTTCAGGATGCCCAGGGTCAGAACAGAAGAGGGAGGGCCAGGCGAGTCATGAGAGAGGCTGTCAGGGTTTGTGCAATTTCTGATTCTGTTCCTTTTTTCCTCTTGCAGTCCTCAGTAGGACTAGAATAGCAGGAGCAGGTTGCAGGGTACAAGTGATGATTGATTTCGGAGCTGGTTTTGAAGCTCACCTGCCCTAATAGCTTCTAGTACCCTATTTGCATGTGTTAGTTTCTGTGAGAGCTAAAGAGACTGGGAATAACCTATCAGGCATCTTGAGATGTTCCTGTTTGCTGGAAGGATAATCTTGAGGTTGAAAATAGATACGAATTGGACTAGAATTAAAACTATTGCACAATATTTGTCCATCCACTGGCTGCTTGGGAGGACCTTTTGCAGAGGGATGGTGTTTTGATGAGCTTGGCAGGTCCACTCAGGCATTTGAAATCAACCAGCACAAAAACACTCCTTTGTAAAAGAAGGAGAGCGTGTGAAGGGAGCAGGGATAGCTGGAATCAGCTAAGAAAATTTAGGCTGTGGTTTATTTCAGACTCACTAAAGTCAAACTGTGGGATTTGGAAAGAAATGAAGTATGAACAAGATCCTGTGTGTCTTGTGTGAAAAGCAGAGTGTTATTTCATGTCTTTTTTTAATCGTATGAAGTATTTGCAGGGCATTAGCAGTACTACAGGCATGAGTAACAGCAGAAATTCCATTTTTAATTGTTTTGCATTCCTTCATCTTAGGATCTTGGACTTAATACACACATTAAATGAAACTTTACAGCTTTCATGTAGGGTAAATGTTTTCTACTGCAGTGGAGAGCAGCAATGCAAGTGCGAATCTCGTTCAACTGATTCAGAGCACAATACCCATTACTTGGACCATGTTATATAAAAATTCCAGGGGAGAACCTGAAAGTGGAAGTTTTCCAAACTAAAATTACCTTAGTGGGACGAGTAAAGGTAGCTTTTGACCATGAAAAAGTGCTGATGCAGATTCTTGAGCCTCATTGATTGTGGAAGTTCTCTAGATTTTGCATGGAGCATTTGTGGTAATTTTGATTTTTATATAGTTTTAAAATGTTTCTTAAACACAATCCAGTGGAAGGAGAAAGGAATAGCATCAGATTAACTTGGATATGGCAGTATTGACCAGATCAACTGTTCTTCTCCAGCAGTGGAGAGAATTTCAAATCTTTACAAACACTTTTTGAGTGGGAGTGAGTGAATCGGTGGACAGACAGAATTTAGGATCGATAATTGTTGTAAAACAGATATGAAATGAGTGTTGATAGAAGGAAAGATGAACTGAGATGGCCATGAAGGGAAAGCAGATTCCATGTAGAATATCCTCAGTGCCAGTGTTGCTCACAGCTCAGACAAGGAGTGCTTTTCTCTGCCATACAAGTGAGAGTTGCCTTTGCTTCTTGTGAGCATAAATCAAGGAGTGGACAAATCTTTGTAGATCTGAAATACATCAAATGGAAAACTCTTGTGCAGAAGAGACTGTTGGTAAGTGTAACATATGGGTGCTAAAGCAGCTTATGAAGAAGTACCTAAGACGTTATGAAAACTATCTGAAATCTGTTTTTTTTTTCTTTTTTGTTTCAGTGTTCTGAGGTCATGAAACTTAATCCACAGCAAGCTCCATTATATGTGAGTACGAAATTCAAACAGTTTTCCATATCCTGCTATTCACACTAAATGCTTCTCACTGCCATTTTTGGAGATGCTGCTCCTTTTCCCTTCACTCCCCAGAGGTGTTATTTATATCAGTTCCATTGCAGTTGCTCAGTGCTAACACTCGGGTCAGTCACAGAGCTCCCCTGTCTTTCTAGCAGACCATTTTAAAGAAGATTTGAGACAGTGTCACCGTGCTGGTGCCCCCCTGCTCTTAGGTTTTTCCTCCCAGAAGTGTGCTGGAGCACATGACTATGCTTCTGTGACTCGGTGTGTTGAGAGGCAGTGAGAAGAAATTGCTCGTGTGGAAAATAGGGCATTGTGGTGTGCAGAGCTTGCCCACTGTGGTAATATTTTTCTGGTCAGAGTTTTAAACGTGGCAGGGAGGAACTGGAAGCAGTGAATGGCTCGGCAGAGCTGCAGCAGGGAATGGTTTACATCAGCCTCCTGGAAGCTTGTAACCTCGAAGGCTACATTAATAAGGAACAAGCTTCCTCTGGCTCTTGAATAGCAGCTTTGTTGCAGGACATGGGGACTGTCAAATTAGACCTGGGTTTGTGGGGGTGTGTAAGCATGTGTGTTAAATCCTTGCCAAAGCTGCCAGCCAGGTCTGTAACCATTTACTTTCCATATTGCCTCGCCATGCTTAGGGCAGGGCTGGCTGGTGAAGCCATCCTGTGCTTGTGGTCCCTACCCATAGACCTGGCTAACAAGGGTGGAGCTGGATAAGAGAATGGAAAATTTGGAAGGAAAAATGCTTGCAAATGTGGCTTTTAAGGGGAAGGAGGGAGTAACGATCAGCACTGGTATCTTGGAAAGTGGTGTGTATGGTAAATAATGGATCGTATTGACCTTTAATGCCATGGAAGCTATTAAATTTTGCCTTCTTTTAATTACCAGCTGGAAGTTTGTTTTGGAATTTGTTCTCTGCTCTGTGTTAAGTCCTTGAGGCAAGATTAAAACACTGCATAATGTGACCTGCGTTTGGGAGAATGGCTTTCCTGAGCACACTGCTGTGTTCTGTATGGAGCAACTAAATGTTGCCTGGATTTTTCCAAATCTCAAGCCTACTGAAAGCACTTTCATTTTGTGGAAACCTAATTTAAACTTAGGACCCATTAAGAAGTAATGAAACTAAATGCAGATACATGGTGTAGATGCTCTGGCAGAAACACACGAATGGCAGAATTTAGGATAAAATTATTCTTCTGAACAGTGTATGACTTCACTAATCTGGAGGCTTTGCTTTCCCAGTCTTATCTTCTGGCTTAGTTTATTTTCCCACCAGTTTGCGTGGGTTTGTATTTAATATGTAATACTGGAGTGGTATACTTGAATGTCCTCATCCCCACGTGATAGTGAGGAGGTCTGGGCTGAGGTCAAATGTAGCCCAGTATACAATAATGATTATACAGCACTCAGTGCAGTGTTTCTTTGCAATGCAAATAAGTTGATGACATTATTTATACATCAGTGACTGCCTTGACTCTCTTCCCCCCTCCCCTGGCCAGGTGTATTGCAAATCGGCTCTCTTTCAGAACAAACACATTCTAATAGCTTAAAGAAGAGATGGGAGAAACTCAAGGACCTTGAAAATTCAGCATTTAGACATCTTGTCTGCTCTCTTGGTAAAATGCTTTGCACATTTTTAACATCGGATTTGGTGTAGACCTTTTGTTAATTGACAGCTCAGTTCACTTGAGAGTTGTTAGGTGGAGTGGAACATAAAGAAAAATGTATCTTTCTGCTGTTTTTATTTTTCAAAATGCAAACACAAGAGTCTTGTGGTGTGGCCATTGATAGGTGTGTAGCAAACCTCACCAGGTTCCTTCTTCAAAGAGATGTCAACTCCATTTTCCACTTAGAGGCTCCATGAACTTAATTTTGAATAGCTGAGAACAGTATTGTGTGGATTTCTGTGTAAGGGATTTCATTTCTTTGTGAAGTAAATGACTGGAAATAGAAGATAATACAGATGTGGGGATCTCCCTACATTGGTCTACTCTCAGGAAAAATTACTCCCCCCCCCCCCCCCCTTTTTTTTT
>VZRI01007105.1:62202-119474 GCA_013397515.1 Upupa epops | reverse complement strand
GCATTGCTTTTCTTACAGTCTTCCTCTTTTAGGCCAATAGTATAGTTTGCAGATGGCTTAATTTTGCTTATTATTTTGCTTAAAAACTTGCACAACTTTCATCCTGAAAGTGCCATTTGCTGCTTTCAGCAGCAGCGTTACTGAGCAACTTTTAGGGAAAAGTAAAAAATGATGTCTCCAGTTGAGTTCCTGGCAGCCAGTTAAAGAACCAGAGCACATTTTATCCCATCTGATAATTGCCAGGTTGCCCAGATTAATACTTCACAATTACAAAAAGTGTTTTGGGAACCCAAGATGCCTGATGTACTTGAGACCAGAGTTTTGCAGGTGATGGAAAAGATGGTACTTCCATATAGGCATTAGTAGAGGGATAGAGATTTGTGTATTCTTTGAGTCAGATGAATGTAAATAGAGAGGAGACCACCTGCCGCATCCTTCTTGGTCCCTTCTTCTGGCTCCTTGGACTTCTTTGCCTCATCTGCAAAAATGAGCAGTCCTGCCTCTTCAGAACTTGTGAACACTGGGAGGTCACAGTCTGTAATGAAGACTACTGGCCTTTGTTAAGTGTAAGATAAGAGATAAAACACATCCTGTAATAATAATGAGTGTTGTGGTTTTGTGATTAAGTAAGTCTGTCCCATTTAAGCGTTGCCTGATCTCTGGTTGATGAGGTTGCTGCATGTTTGGGCTGGGACAAGAGCTCAGCCTTTCCTCTGCAAACAGGCGGCCTCTGGCTTGTTCAGTTGGTCCTGCCAGGAGCTGCGGTATCTGTCACCCAGAGCTGTTCATTACCTGCCCTTAACACTGTTTAGCGAGCTTTCTTGGCCCAGAGCTGGATGCTGTTTGCAGCACTGCAGTCATGGGGCAGAGGAGCTCATGCCAAGAGAGATAGCACAGTGACATGTTCCTCAATATAGCATGGAGAAGGTTGTTGGTGGTGTGATACCGTTAATGCTGGTGCTTAAACAGGCTGTAGGTCAAGCAGCTGTCCCATCTCTGCCACTGTCAGCGCATAATTGCCTTTATAAAAGGCAGCATTACTTTACAATCTGTGGCTTATATTGTAGTGTGAATTTGAAATAAAGGTATTTGAACCCACTTCCCCCTTCCACGGGTACCTCAGTGGGCTACTAAGATGAGCTGCTGTCTTGCTGCCAGCAGTGATCAAAAGGTTCTGAAGAAATGGGCTAGTGGAGTGAGGAAGTAATTGATAAAGTGGTCTGTGTTTCACATGACTGTAGCGATAAAGGTTCAAGTTCTTCATATTACAGTGGTGGTCTTAAACAGGTTTGCTTTTAATGCAGAGGTGGTCTCCAGAGCCATCATCAGCACAGTGTGGGGAGGGTTTTAACAGAGCACGAGGTTTATCTCTCAGCTTTGTCTCTAGCACAGGTCAAGGTTACAAAAAGCAACTGTCACTTGGCTGGGTTGAGTGTCTGATTTCTGTTGCTGCTGTTCTCATGGGTGGTTTTCTTCCCAGTGTGTAATTATATAGGCTATGCTGGTCTTTGGTGGAACCGTGGAAATTCTGTGGAAAAGAGGCTCTGTAACACAAGGTTTTGAGATACTTTGACTTCTTTACGTGTATTTTACTGCAGGATGTGCACAAAATGCCTGTGTGGCTGGACAGTCTTTCCTGCTTCAGACCATTGCTGGGAGCATCTCCATGGCTGCACAGTGCTGCATTAAATCCTGAAAGTGCTGCATTAAATCCTAAAATTGCTGCATGCACATCCATCTTGTATCTCAGTGCTGTCCCATCAATGTGGGAACACTTACCAGGCATAGCGTAGGGAACGGAGGACAGCGTTTCAGACCTTCTTTCTGATCTGCCTGTGGCTTTGTGCTCAGGAAGCCCAAGAACTCAAAGCTGAAAGGCCAAATTGTTACCTTCGCTGGCAGGGCTGAGGTAGAATGGGAGAGTAGCAGAGGCCTTTGGCTGTTGGGAGGTGGAACATCAGGAGCTTCAATTTTGTTTGTTTTTGTTAAATACTTAAGAGTGGTCATCACCCTTTCTAGAAGTTGTATCTCTGCATGAATAGAAGGCTAAATTTCAACTTAAGAATTGAAAGGTACTTCCTAATTACTGCCAGTGTGTGTTATTGGAATATCCCTGGGCAAGGACTATGTGGGTAGGAAAAAAGTTCACAATACTCTTCCTGACAATGGAGGCTTATTATTAAGTGACATTTTTTATTGTTGTGATTCATTCTGTTTATAAATGGAATAATTTAAATTAGTCACTTAGCCTTAAATTCAACTGTTGCTAACATCCAGGCAAGAGGGAAAAATGGGAAAGAGCTTTGTAAAGGTCAAGTGATGATCTTTTTATAAGTGTTATCATGAATTGAGAGCCCAGCAGAGTATTCATGTGCTGGCTTTGGCTGGGGTAGAGTTAATTGCCTTCACACTAGCTACTGAGGGGCTGTGTTTTGGATTTGTGCTGGGAACAGTGTTAATAATTCAGGGAATTTTTAGTTATTGCTGAGCAGTACTTGCACAGATCAAGGCCTTTTCTGCTCCTCACCCCATCCCAACAGTGGGATGCACAAGAAGCTGGGAGGACACACAGCCAGGACAGTTGACCCCAACTGACCAGGGGGCTATTCCTGACCATAGGATGTCATTCTCAGCAATAAAACTAGGGAGAAAGTTGGCTGGGGAGCACTAGTTGTTGGGCGGTGAACAGTTGTTTTCATTTGCATCAATTGTCTGTCTTGTTTTATTTAACTCTTTAGTATTTTCCTTTTCATGACAGTTTGTTATCTTATTTCAATTATAAACCTGTTGTTGTCTCAACCTATGAGACGTAGTTTTCTTACCCTTCTAGCCCTCTTCCCCCATCCTGCTGGTGGGGCAGGGAAATGGGCAGCTGTGTGGTGGTTAGTTGCTGGTTGGGATTAAACCATAACAATTCTGCAACAGGTTTAATTACAAATTTATCAAGGATCACAAGCTGTGTCCTTATTTCTAACTAAACTTCAATCAGTATGAGTGTGGGTGAATGATCAAGGTCATGTCTTCAGCTACATGCAATGTTCAGAAAAGTCAGAAAATACCTGTGTGGCTTCTAATTTCAGCCTCCACCAGCTATAGGATCATTGTAAAATGTACTGATTATTTATCTAAGCCAGTCACATCTCCTGTCACTCTGAGATACTGGGTTGTTTTGGGTTGTTTTGTGGAAGAATAAATAACCTGAGAGTTGGATTTGGTATGAATATGCTGGGAAAGTACTGGGATGACATGCAGGGGATGCGTTGGGAAGCACCAAGTGTCATCTTCTCTTGGCTACTACCAAGGCTACAACCTGAGATCTGCCTTTAAGACGGGGAAAGTTTTTTCATGGTGATAATGATCAGTGGGTGTGAAATGGAAAAGATTAGCAGCTGGAGAAGGGTGATGTATTGCTGCAAACTTCTTTTTCCTTTTTCCTTTTTGATTAAAAGGAACAAACGTGTTCTAAATCACAGCACTCCTCCTCTGCATGGTTTGTCTAAGGTGTGCCCGTGGTATTTGGAGTGACAAACCCAAATGTGTCATAACTGGTGATTGCATGGGAGGGCAAACACTTAATTGATAAATGCTCCCGTTGACTTTGGTCTTTAATCAGGTCTGTGGATGGAGTCTCTTGTATAAACTGCCACTTGGGAGCTGTGTAACCTGCAGAGCTTCTTGAGGAGAGTTTTGATAGAGATGAGAGTTCCTGCTTCCAAGGCAAAATGTCATGAAACTTAATGAAGTATGAACTTCAAAAGCCTCAGAAAGATTGCATTGGCCCTCTCTCAACATAACCTGGCTTTTGTCCTCTGTCTGTTAATGTATGAACTACTACTCTACATTTCCCAGTGTGTCCTGCTTTAATCTAATATGGGAAAGAAAAGGATAACGCTTATCGTATCTTTTTTACCACTTCCATATTTCACACAGAATGATGAACTGTCTCGTGCTGTGGTTCCCCATGTCTGTGAGTGCAGTGAAGTGTTGTGTGGGCCTGGCAGCCAGCTTGATACTGTGACCGAAACCATCTCAGATGTCACTTGTGCACTACTATTGTATGCTAGATAATTAATGATCTTCAAAAATCTCTACCAAAGGGACAAAAGGACAAAATGAAATACCTTTGTAATCCTACAGTAAAATGTTGGCATGTGGTTGGCAGCTGTAGTTTAGTTACTTTTCTACTAACATCGGATTTGTTTTCTTAGTGACATCTATGGTGACAAAGGCCACCAGGGTGCCTGAATATCTGAGATCAGTCCAGCAGAAAAAGTAGAACATACCTTTCATGCTTTTGATGTGGGAATTTCTCATGAAAATCCTTATACAGAAGCCCTGGTTTACTTTCTCTTGAGGTCTCTAGGCAAGAGAAGAACCAGCCTTGATGTTTAGTGATGTTTAGTGTTGTGAGGATCTGATAAACCTCTTGTCTGTTATTTGTTGAGCACTTGATTTCTTCTTAATAACAAACTAGTTTTCTGCCCCACCTTCAAAGTGTCTTTGAATTCTGGGTTGAGGGGAAGGCCTCTGAGCACTCTTGACAAATAAAGTATTTGTGTTGTTTGTGGAAGAACCTGCTTCATGGTTTTAGAGATGGTTGGGGCGCCTGAATAAACTGAGTTTTTAGAGGAGTACATTACAGCTTGTCTGGTTCTTTATTTCATTCTGCAGGCAAAATAGTTTCCTCGCTAAACTGTATTTGACCTCATAATTTTTGTCACTCTGGGTCATTGATCCAGATTCTTTTCAGTCTCCACTCACCAAATTTTGATCTACCTTGTGCATGAAGCCATCTCTTCTGTTGAAATGGCATCTGGCAGCTACCACCTGAGCTTTGTACCATCCTCTGGCTACTGCCTGCTGCTTCTCAGTTCCTGTGTACCCAGATGAAGACATCAGGTTTCACAGTTTGGTTATAATGAAGCTGTTTGCTTGGCTTGTTTCTCTGAGTGAAGTGTTCACTAGCTGGTGAGATCTGTGTGATGTTAGAACAGGGCTCCTTGTAAAACAGTCACCTCTGTGCAGTTGCTGAAGGCAGCTTTGGCTGGAGAAGCTGGAAGAAGCTGCTGACCATCAGCATCACTTTCTTCCAGGACAAGCCAATTGCAGCTCACAGGCCCTTTCTTAACCCTTCTTCCATATTATCTGAAACTAAAAATGCTGGTGCTTTGCATTCAAAGCCCTCCTTCCATAATTATGTATTTGATCTTTTACTCTGTGATCCTGTTTTGTGGGTATGTATGTGCTTGTAAACAATAAATGGTCTGGCTTATAGTCTGGAGCCTTTGTCTGAAATGCTGCCCTTAACACATGACTACTTTACAACTTATGTGTGAACTTTAAATAAAATGACTTCCTGAAGATTCTAGAACTGGTACAGGGTAGGGGTGGGAAAGCAGGATCCCATTATGTCCTTTTTGGGGAGCTGTTGGGTTGCTTCATATTGTTTTCAATGACTGCCAGATAAATCCTTATGTTGTCACACTAAAAGTTTTACTGAAACCAGAAGAATTCATGTATATCTTGGGCTCTGAATTTAAGAATACTTCTTGTGGTAGCTGATGAGTGTCTAGAAAGACACTAGCAGATTGTGTCCTGTCTCCTGTGCTGACTGAAGGTGTTGCCTCACCTGCTCTCAGGAGAAATAAGCAGTGGAGATCAGGAGGTTATGTTTAAGAGGATGAAAATACTCTTCAAGTACTCTTCCCCTGTACAGTGTATTTATATAGAGAGTTGATAAATATTATGTTACCTTCACAATGACGAGCAACTTTCCCGTCTCATTTGCTAGGATGTATGTCCCTACTTTATCTTCCGTAGCAAAGTGCTGACAGTCGTTTTGTTGGACTAAAGGCGGTTGTGACACCAAAGCTATGACAGTAAAGGTTGTGAAGATGTTGACTTGACACAAGCATGATGTTCTCCAGTAACCTGTTACTAGTTGCAGTGCCTTCTCTCTGCTCCTCAAGGTTGTGGTGCATGCGGGGTGTCTGCCTTGCTCAGTAAAGTGATTCCACGTTGTCCTTAAGTGGCAAGTAAACTAACCTGTGATGAATTGCGGAGAGCACAGATCGATGCTGAGCACTGCCATCAAGTGGCAGTTGTGCTGCAGGACACACGTTCCGTGCTGCAGGACTGCCTGTCTCTCTATCTCAGAGTATTTCTTCCAAGTACTGCAAAAGTTTCATCCATTTAGCACTTGTGGTTGCGGGGGGTACTTCTGCAGTGAGATAATTGTTATAATAGGTTTCTTTAATGGGAAAAAGCAACTTTTTCAAGTGCCTTAATCATTACAGGAGCTCTAAGTACTGTAGTTGTGTAATATTAAAAGGAAAGTGAGGATATTTTGCAGCTGGCAGGACAATGAGCTCTCTGAAACACTGAGCTCTGTCTCCTGGAGGGTTTTGCTGTACTCTAGAGGAGGCTGAAGTACCAGGAAAACATCATCCTTCTGTTCTTACATCTTTTGCATTAATGTTCAAACCTGCTTTGTTGTTTTGTTTTTTTTTAAAGACACCTCAAGGCTGTTCATGAGAAGACTCCAGTGATCAGAGATCGTTTCGAATAGTGTGTCATTATATGTACTTTATCTTCCAGGAACTGTGACTCTCTCTGCCTTTCTGGTGCCAAGAGAATAGCTGAAGCTCTGTTAGTCACGGAATATGTTCAGACTGCCTGCTCTGTCTCTCAGCACTGCAATTTTGTTGTTACTGCTATATAATTAACAGGAAATACTATCAATCACTTAAGCAGCTGGTAATAAAATTACCCGGTTCGATTCTCTAGGTTTATAGCAAAGAACAGAAGAGGCTTTAGGATGAGGCCAGAGCATGATATTCTCTTCAGATAGTTAGTTGCTTATTCAGGCAGTACAGGCTGTGCTGAATGAGGACAGCAAGCTGACAGTAATTTTAAATGAATGGTTTGGCTAACACTAAATTTCCCAAATAATAACAAATTAAATCAGTATTTTCTTCCAATTTCACCAAAACAATAAAACCACCACAGCAGTTCTTCTCTAGATGTTTGCATGTAGCACACGTGGTTGGATGGCACTTTTCACATCCTCTCTGTTTTTCTCCTTAACTTTGCATTTTGCCATTGATTTTATTTTGACACCTTGTCCTGTATGCTAAAAAATACTGCAAGTAACCTTGGCTCTTCAGGTTAGTGAAGGCTGAATAGCACAGCCCAGCACCAGGCAGATGCTCTAAGATCTGAGTAAGTGTTGGTAACATAAGCGCAACAGAGCATGTGGAGCTCTTAGCTGGTGCTAAGACCATGCTGCAGTTAAATTAGCTATTAACAGTCCAGTCTAATAACTCTCCTGGCTCAGCCGCAAAGTGGTGTGTTATGAAGATGTACCCATGAAGATAAATCATGTGTCTCTTTCAGCACTAACCAGATCCTGTTACTTTGATGGATTCTCTCTTGGCAGTCTGTAGAGATCTTCCTTGAGCTGCCTGGATTAGTACACATGTAACACTTCTAATAGCACAGTGACACTCAATGAAGATTCATCTCTGAGCTGATTGGTTAGGAGAACAACAGAGACAGATTTTCTTCAAGTGTACCCATTTCTGCAGGGGTGTGTGAGGCTTGAACTGGTTCAGAGTAGGAAATCCACCCATTACCGTCTATTTCATTGCACATAAACCCTGCTGCAGGGTTAGACGATTGCAGTAGCTGTGAGATTGCATTGATACATCAGCTGTATGGTGCTGGCTCAGCAGACGGGCAAGCCAGAGAATCACGCAGTGTTAGGGGTTGGAAAGGATGTCTGGAAATCATCTAGTCCAACCCCTGTGCCAAAAGCAAGGTCACCTAGGACAGGTCAGACAGACCTGCACCCAGGCGAGTTTTGAAAGGCTCCAAAGTAGGGGGCTCCACAACCTCTCTGGGCAGCCTGTTCCAGTGTTCCATCACTCTCACATTAAAGAAGTTTCTCCTCGTGTTGAGGGACCTTCTGTGCTTCTATTGTGCATCTTTCTCGTTGTCCTATCACATGCAACCACTGAAAAAGAGACTTCTTCATGACACCCACCCCCTTCACATGTTTATAGAAATTACTAAGATCTCCTTTCAGTCTTCTCCTGACCAAACAGCCCCAGTTCTCTCAGCTTTTCTTCATAGGAGAGGTATTCAAGTCCCTTAATCGTTTTTGTAGCCTGCCATTGGACTGTCTGCAGTACTTCCCTGTCTCTCTTGTATTGGGAAGTCCTCAGCTGGGCACAGTACTCCAGGTGTGGTCACAACAGGGCAGAGTAGAGGGGAAGGAGAACCTGCCTTGACCTGCTGGACGCACTTTTCTTGATACACCCTAGGATACCACTGGCTTTCTTGGCCACAAGGACACGAGTCAGGTGTGTCCGTGCTGGGGTTTTAGCACAGGTTGCTCTCAGGATGGAGCTGTGGGAACCAGCTTGGGCCTGGAGGCAAAACTTCGAGACTGTTTATCATAGATGTCCATGTTTTCCCACATATTCTTTTTACCCAAAGAATCTTTACTCAATGGGGTTTTGACTGTACATCCCTACTTGGCCCTGCATTGACTTTTTATCCAGCATCATGCTAAACCAATCTTCTTTGTGGACCAAATCTTCTCTCACCTTTTGGAGGAAGAAAGTGGTGGAGAGAAGAAAGTTCCTGTGTGTGTATGTCAGCATTTCAATCAGAACTTTGTGGCTGGTGTTGGAAGTGGAGATCACTTAGCCCAGTTTAGCATTAATGAAATATGGAAAGTATCACTTCGAGTTGCTCTGTGGGCTGGCTGAAAAGCATGCACCATCATTCTCCTCTTTTGGTGGCCTTGTGGGCAAGACATTATGGCTTGCAATGGTATTTTTGTAAGGGTAAGAGGCTGCTTTGCTAAGTCTGTCTTTCTCATCACCGAGGGCCTCAGTATCCGTTACCCTGAAATCTTTTGCCAGCAGAAATAACAGCACTGCTGTTAATTTAAATGGGAAATAGGCTGAAGTTTGGAGGTTGGGGGTTTTTTTTATAATTGGAGTCACTCTTCTTTTGTGAATTGAATTGATTTTCATTCATTTATTTATTTATTTAAAGAAAACAAAAGCCATCACTGCATCATGCTCCTTTAAAATCAAGGAGTTTTGATGTCATTCACTATGAAAAAGGGCTCAAATCTACCCCAAGCCTGGCAGCTTGCCATTCTGTTTATTTCTGGAGTCTCTCCTTGGAGGTTTTATCTGCAGGAGGTTGCAACACTCCATCCCAACAACATCTGTCTTTCTCTATGCTCCTGACCCAGGTCACTGCCTTTATCAAGGGGGATATCTCAAGGCAAGGAGACATTTCTAACTTTGTTCATGTTCAGGCAGACTTCAGAGCCCTGTCTTTGTTTCTGGGGACTGGAGTTCTGCAGAAAAAACAGCATGTAATGTGATTTTACTCCTAAATGTGCCTCTGAATCAATACATGCAGGCTAATTTGAGGATGTCTGTAATGACTCGTTAGTGCACTGTTAACAGGTACCTCTCTCTGACTGCCTCTCCTCGTCCATTCCTTTGTCCATTCCTTTTATGTTCGTGGGCTGGGAGCTTGCAGGGTAAGTGGTCACACATCTGGGAGTCAAGTACCAGGATGCAATCTAGGAACCCTGATAATGTTCCCCTGAGAGAAAATGCTCTCAAGATAAATGAAATCCACCAATAAGGTAGAGAGAAAAGGGAGTCTTAGGTGGATGAAATCACATCCCAGATTGTAGGATCAACTGCTCAGGGCAGAGTTGCTCATTTGCTTCTCTTAAACTGGGAATGACCATCTGGAATTTTACTGGATGTAGGTTGTTTTCTTGCTGTGGAAGAAGAGCATCCCTTGGTTCTATGAGCCAGCACTGATAGTGCTTGGTGCCCTGTGTCACAGCTGACCAGCTGGAGCACTTGGTCAGACCTGGTAAAACTGAGATCCAAGCCTTTCTCCATTGAAAGGGTTATTCCAGGAGATGAGAACACTGTTGTGTTTACTCTAAAGATAGTTAACCAAACCAAACCCCCATTTCCTTTTGCAGTCAGGAGTCCGTGCATCCATGCCTGGTTTTGTTCTGCATGGAAATGTCCATGTGTCCATGTGCTGCAAGTGACCTTTCCAGATGTGGTTCTCTAGAGGGTTAAGCACATGTTTGCTCCAGCCTGAAGAAACCTTAAATGGGGAAGGATTTTCCAAAAGACTCAGCTGAGACAGGGACACTGTTTTGGAGCAAAGGTTTAGCTGTTTGTTGTGTGGTGGCAGAGGTAGATGATAATGGATCATTAAGCATCTAAACAATTCCATTTTACTTTTCCTCTTGCAATTTCTGCTGCATTTTCTAAAGCTGCCTTACAGTTGCCTTTTCCAAAGAAAAACCTTGTGTGATCAAGAAGTCACTCGTTACTTTAAATAAGGTTTGGATGAAAAATACACAATTCCCATTTCATTGATGGGGAAACAAAGCGTGCAGGGGTGTAAAAGGACTTGTCTCCTACTGTAATTACAGCTCAGGCCTGTGTACTCTATGTGGAGCAATAACTGGGGGTGACAGCAGGTCCAAATGAATAAATAAAGTTACCAAGGAGCCTGGATTTCTTGACTGAGAAGGAAGAAACCACAACTGCGATTTTCTGCTGTCCCTGTGGGTACAGTGCTGCTGGGAGCCATTTGGAGCCTCACAAAGGAGGGGGAAAATACAGTGTTTCAAAAGCCTGTTTCTGCTCTTGTGGCCCAACAGAGTGCAATAAGTGATGACCCAACAGGCATCTGATTCATGGTGTGAATAGCGGAAGCAAAACAAAGCTTGTTGCAGTGGCAGGTTACATTTGCTCATCTAATCCAGGACCTCACCCAGCCTCTCATAAAACAGCATAATGCTGACATCTACAGCAACTCTTAGTAAGAAATATATCAGGAGGAAGGTTTCTTCCCTTGCATGTGAATCTGTTAACATGTGGACTGTACGTGCTGGGCTTTGCCTGCATGAACAAACAGCCAGAGATGGCAGCGGGCAGCAGCAGCAGCAGTTTTGTTGTTCTGTGTAGAATACATTCAAGGTTAGCAGTTGTTTTCTAATTAAAAGCAGAATGTAGAAGTAATGCTTGAGTGCTTCCGTATTGTTATCTAACACATGCTTCATTTTCATAAGTATTTTTAGACTGCGTGTGGGGTCAGAGTGGGTGGATGGTGGGTTAGATAATGTACTTCAAAATTCCCAGTATGGACCACAGTGGGGAAAGCCAGCTCAGAAATCACATGCTTCAGCTATAAAAATACAACCTGCCTCGTTTTTTTGTAAAAAAAAAAAACCCCAAAAAAATAAATAAAGCCCTTTACAATTTCTTAGCCAGCATGATTAAGAATAGTTTTCTCTTCATAG
This sequence comes from Upupa epops, assembly GCA_013397515.1. Lineage (NCBI taxonomy): Eukaryota > Metazoa > Chordata > Aves > Bucerotiformes > Upupidae > Upupa > Upupa epops. Next base: position 108,106 of record VZRI01007105.1, on the reverse strand, counting down.
TCCATTGTAGAGAATTCCACCTGTTGCTGGTAGAGCTGACAACCCTCAGAGAAAACTTCTCCCTGTCAGCCAAACGCATGGTTTTCATCTTGAGGTCTTATATTCTGCATTTGCCTGTGGTCACAAATAGTGACCGATTCTCCCAAACCTGACAGATTTCCAAGCTGGATGTAGAGGATAAAAATGTCTTTACACAATTAAAACAATGATTTCTGTTTTGGAAGGCGGATAATATTCTTGACCTGATAATGTAAAGGATCTTAATTCTTCTAAACCTAAAGTTTTTGTTCATTTCATCATCACTTCCAAGTATTTCTGAGATCATACTTACTTTTATCAGGCACAGAAACCAAATCTGAGCAATAAGAAATGATTCAGAGTTGCGTGTACTTTGCTTGCACAAAATCAGCAGGCCTCTAACTGCAGCACTGGAAAAAAAGGTGGACTTGTCCTAATACCACCAAAATACACTGACAGACTGGTGTGCACTCTCCCTAGTTAGGTTTTTTAGTCCTAGACACAGCATTTGGGTCTAATTAGAGATAACTGTGTATCTGCTGCCTTAACTAAGCCAAAGGTTCAGAGATGTGCCACTCGGATCCCTTCCTGAAATGGTTTGTAGTATTTTAAAGCCCAAGGTCAGGCTTGGTTTTTCCAGTGCAGCCATCCCTTGGTGGGGCAGACCTGCTTTCTAAACCCTTTGGTTTGAGGAAAAGAATTATTTTAGAGATAAGAGCTCCATCCATCTTCTTTGCATCCAATCACTGCTATCAGAAACCAGAAATCAGATCAGAATGAGGGAAATGGTGACCTCCTCCATGAATGGACCAAAATGGAATGTTTTCATTTCCAATGGGCTTTAAGCCAAGTAAATATTAGTCGGTCCAAACTCGTTTTAAAATGAAATTATTCTTATTTGTTGGAGCATTCCAGAGAAGGGCTTTGATCTGCTTGTACTTTCACCAAAGGGATATTGGCAGGCTGGCCTCCCATTTCTAGCCATTCGGGATGAAAGAGGGGTTATAATAACCAACTTGTGTGGCAGTGATACTGAACAGACAACAATATTAAATGAATGAAGGTAAACATCCTTCAATTAAAATGTTTTTGGAGGCTGAATGCAAGGAGGCTGTTGGAAAATCCCATATGTGGGTTGGAAGAATTTGGTTGCTTTTGTAAGTGATTTTCTTGAACTCCAGAAATGTTGGGAAGAGAGGGGCTTGTTCTGTGCATTATTTCCTTTGTGACATTTGAATGCGAGTGCTGAAAATCAAATTAACAGTGGGCAATAAAATTGTTAATAACTGGGAAGTAGAGATGGGTATTGGAGGATGGTCTGTGTCGGTTAGCGTTTTGCTCTTTTGCTTCTGGCATCTCAGATCACATCATTCACGATGAGCTGTTCCAGGAACAATACAGCCAAGAGGTAGCTTAGATGACTGTTCTCTAAGTAAGCTGAAGCACGCAGCAGTGAGGGGCATCTTTATTGGTCTTGCTGGTGGTGTTTGGAGACAATTTCTTTTCAAATAAAAAACCCCAAACAGCCAGATGCTCAGCTATCATTGTAAGGATACTGCACGTTCTCCTTCAGTCTGCTGGAGGGTCCCACTGCTGTGAGAAAAGTTTTGTCCGGAAGAAGGTGTTAGATATGGTTAGTGCTTAAACAGCCAGCATAGGAGAACTGCTGAAAAGGAGAAATGCAGCCACCCAAGGGTACTTTCCTGACCCTACATACCCCAGCCCTTTTCTGACCCTTCATTCTGTATGCACAGGACATTGAGGTGCTGAAGCAGGTCCGTAGAAGGGCAACAAGACTGGTGAGAGCTCTGGAAAACAGACCCTATGAGGAGCGGCTGAGGGAACTGGGTTTGTCTAATTTAGAGATGAGGTGGCTGAGAGGAGACCTTATTGCTCTCTACAACTAGCTAAAAGGAGGTTGTAGCGAGGCTGATACTGGGCTTTCCTCTCAAATTACTGATGATAGGATGAGGAGAAATGGCCTCAAGTGGTGGTGGAGGTTTAGGCTGGATAGTAGGAAGTTCATTATTGAGAGTGTCTGGGCACTGGAGCAGGTGATGGAGTCCCCATCTGTGGAGATACTTAAAAAACAAGTAGGTAGAGCACTTGAGGCCATGGTCTAGGCATTAGGGAGATGCTGGGGCGATGGTTGGACTTTATGATCCTGGAGGTCCTTTCCAGCCATTATGATTCTACAAAAAGGAGAAGGATGAAGCAGAGTGGTAGAAACCATTCCACCATAAAGTGTTACTGATGCACAACTGAAGAGTCTTTAAATTGACATCAAATTATGATAAGTTGCACTGATCCTGGACTCAGTCACTGAAATAAACTGTAAATATGAAGACTGGAGTAATTTGTTTGGAAATGATGGCTGGAGGTGATCTTGGTGACCACCCTACAAAGCAGGACCGTCTTTGTAATTAGGTTGGGTTCTCTTTAAGTACTTAGGCAGATTTCAGGTTGTTTGGAATATCTGTTACTGAGGCTTCTCAGATACATTTTCATGGGCAGTTTTGTCAATAATACAATATACAAACTAGCTTTTGCAAATTAAATTGCTTTTCCTTGAAATGTGAGTAGCTCGCATGGACAGACAGGTGTCTTCTCATGTGCGCTCTGCAGATTTGCTTTCTTTTCACAGGAACTGGACTAGCAGCATTTGATTTGTGAGTTCAATAAAAGAAAGCCCTCCTTTAACAGATACCACTTTAAACAGTCGGAAGAGTGTCCTGAAATGTCACCTCCATTTTAAGTCTGTTTAAGTGCTTTGTATGTACTTGCCTGAAGGCATGAACAGTTTGAACAGGTATAAAACTGAAAGCACAAAGGGTTTGTAGGTTAAAACTTCAACTTTTCTTTCTCTGAGCATTGACTCAAAACTGGATCCATTTGCTTGAAATGGAGTATTTAGTTTTCAGCTCGGTGTGTGAACTGGTCATGCTTGAATTTAAAGCTTGCTTTATTTAATTTGGCACCTGTCTTTATTTTAACGCTGACTATACACACTATATAGTGGTGCTGCATGGCTCCTTCTTCCCTAGCTGGAAGTCTGGTCTGATATTTTCATACAAGATCTTCCTAAACACATGCATTTGGAACTCTGCAACCTCTGCAAATGCAAACTAGACTCACTGCTCCACTTTTCTATAATTCAAGGGGTTTTTTTTCATGTGTGCTGTAAGAGTGGCCCCTGGGTTTGTATTTAGGACCAGGGGCTGCTTTTGTGCTGCACTGCACTGTGAAACCTTTCTGTCAAAACAAAGTATGGTTCTGCCCCTGGCAAGAAGTACCAGATAGGCCTGACAGAGGAGGAGAACTGGATATGACCTTTGTAAAGGAAGCTGTGGTAGAGTGGAAAAAGAGATGAGATAGAGGAGAATGGAGGAGATGTGACATGATGGAGCATGGGAAGTGATGCTAATGCAGCTGGGTGTATGGGAGAGGCTACAGCCTGGGATTGTTGTGCAGTCCTGACAAAGAAAAGGGATGAGCTGAGTGATCTTGAGGAGAAGATTTTAAATGAAATGACATGTGTATTCTATTGGATATGCAAATCCAAATTATATAAACTGCAAGGAGAATAATAAAAAGAATATTTTCCAGATTTCCAGCCTTAACCAGATGCTCAGTAGGGTGGTGGCAGAGAGCTGGCTAGTGCAGCTGCAGAGTAAAACTGGGACATCCGACTGTTTTTGATCTTGATAGAAAAGGGGCAGAAGGTCACGTCACAGTCTGTTGTTCGCAGTGTCTCAGTTTATGTAATTCTTCAGGCAGATAAATCAGTCCTGTAGTAACTCCGAGCCATCCTCTGTCCTGGCTATCCCTTCCACACAGAAAGCTGAAGTTGGTGGATATTGCTCCTGTTGTTGGCTATGCAGGTGTATGAATTTCAGGCTCCAGGTTAATTGTGAAAGCTGTGTGTGTCCTTTAGGAACATGACTTTTGCTGATAGTAAAGACCAGCAAAAAGATATAATATATGGAGCTTCTGAAATAGAGCCTTCCTAAAGCTAAGTAGGGAGTGTTTGGCCAACAGACAGTGATAGATTATTTTTCAGAGCTTGAGGAACTGCTGGTTTTGATAACATGCAGAGCTGTTCACCAGGGTGTGAGCTTGCAAATGAGTGACAAGAGCTCCTGCTGCCTGTACAGCCACAGTTACTGATTTTTTTTGTAAGCAAGGTGGAAAAAATGTATGGGTATGAAACTTTTGATCTGTTTGTGTGGTTTATGGATTGCAGAGGGGAGTTGTGTTTAGCAATTAAGTTGGTTACACTGGAACTATTAGTACAGTGGCCCTCTTGAGTAGGGCGAGTGTGAACACTTAAGCAAGAACTAGGAAATGTGTTTGCAGTTATGAAGACAGGCAGTTTTAGGCTGCTATCTCAACTCTGTTGTTTTAGCTAGGCATGAGTGGGGGTTTATGTCTGTGTATGCATGTGTGTGTATAAAAACTCTGGGAAGGGGGTGTGCTTGCTTTTATCAGACTTGGTGTTGTTTTTCCATATTAAGTTGTGATTTGGAGTATGCCCTGTATATATGGAGTATACGTGTCTCTTCCCAGAGCTGTGTTCAGCGTGTTTCCTAGCAGTGACACTGAGCCATGCTAAAGAGGACTTGCATCTCTGGAAATTAGGAGCCTTGTAGGTAGAGAAGTCTTAATTAGCTGTGATGCAGTTGTTGCTAATGCAAACATAACCTCTTTTTTTTGTTCTTTTTCCTAGGGTGACTCTGTTATTACGGTGCAGCTGACTGAGGAAGATAAAGTTGAAGATGATGTAGTTTTCTACTTGGTCTTCACTGGGTCAACTGTCCAACATTGCACAAGCACGAGAAAGATTAATCCTGGGAGTCTGGAGACAATTTCACCGGGTAAACAGTTGGTTCTCTTTACATATCTCTAAAAATTGGTTAATTTGGGCAAATTTAAGTGTTTTGGCAGTTTTGTGTATTGTCATTTGCATGTTTCTAGAGAGTAGGACATGTGGTTTGGATGAAGGCTTTTGCCTTGTAGAAATCTCTCACTTGATTTCACTAGAATTATACAACTCTCTTGAGATTGCAGTTATGTAATATGTAGCTATAGTATTCTGTTGTAGAAAATACACAGTTACAGTTGTGTATAGTAAAAAGGTTTTAAATGTGGACAAGATGATGGAAGACTCATTTTCCAGGTTAGAGATGCTGTCGTCCAGCCCAGTAAATCCTTGCTACACTTAGACCTCTGTGAGGTTCATTGTCATAGTCCTGGTAAAATACAGCTCATTTCCTCTAAATCCTGCCATGCAGATGGGAGCCAACACAGAGATTCTGAAAGCTTTGCAATGCAGGCAGCATGTGACGCTCGGTGCCATCCCTCCACATGGGCTGGGTTCTCACATTAAAGCCCACCGCTCTTTTGAAGCCTTCCTGCCACTAACAAAACAAATCAGCACAGCATTTTCTTTTTGTGACTTCAGGACCGTGGGAATGAGCATGTTCCAAGCAGCCATCCTCGCCACTAACCTTTCATTCTGACTTGTTGCTATGCAGCACATTGATACTAATGTGAGGAAAAGGCCTGACATTTTCAGTACATTCGGTTTAGCTTAAGGGATCAAATGCTCTTGTCAATTTGCCTTTTTATCTACCCATAAATACTGTTTTAACGAAAGGTGCACATGAAGTAAAATTTGAACCAAGGACTTTTTTCCTTCTGAGAATGAGTGGCTAAAAGTTGCCACTGTATTTTTTTCATTTCCTCCTCTTTTTGTGCTGTTTGGGTTGATCAGTTGCTTGGGAAGAGAAGTCTTTTTAAAGTTTCTGATGAGTGGAGCCCCATGCAATCAATTAGATTACTGCTCGTTTTCTCCCAGAGGAGGGAGAAGAAGGGGTGACTCCTTCCTTGCTTTTGTGTTGGCGGGCGCAGGGCTCTGCCAGCCCCACTTGCAATGACCTCACCTCCCCCTCGGGACTGTGGCTCTGTTGCCAAGAAAGGAACTGAAAAGCTTCAGTGTTCCCCTTCAGCCTATGCAGGAACCAACATACTTGATGGGATTTCTGGGTGGGAACAGTGCTTCCCTGTAACCACTGGCCCTGGTGTCTGGAGCAGCAGTGGATGAAACTGACATGGTGGCTGCCAGGTGGTGCCTGGGGCGATGCTCTGGGCTCTGCCTGTCCTGCCAGTCTGAAATATAACTGAGTCACTGGGAAGGGCTCTCTGACACTCATTTTCTGACTGTTAGTGGGAAATCTGAATCTGTTCATGATTCAAACGAAAAGGAAGGAGTTGATCTCAATTTCCTTTAGTTTTACTGGGTTTTGTAATATTTTTTTTAACCTGGTACAGTTGTAATCTTGAGGCACAGGAGTCTGGATAGGGATGGGGACTGTCTTAAAATACCACTTGCATCAGACAAAGATGTAACAGACCTTTTGCAAAGGTAATTCCATTCCTGCCAGATAGCACAATCAGGGACCACAGTGCAAGGTAAGAAGTGGCATCTCAGATGTTTTGGAGAACACCCTCTTCTGCATTTATACCCCATTTTGGAGAAACTTCTTGAGGAGAGGAAAAACAGTGCTGAAGTGGGGTGCTGGGGAGTAGCAAAATGGGAAAAAAACCCCTCTTTCCATACTCTTTGCTGACACTGATGCATTTGTTTAGTGTTGCTTCAGCACTGACTACTCTGATTTCAATAATAGCATGACTTATTTCAGTCCAGCTCTTCCTCCTCCTCCTCTTGCTTCCTGAACTTGACAGTGAAGCTGTAATCATGTATTTACACTGTATATTCAGCCAGTTGCCTTGGAGATGGTTGTGGTGACTCAGAGCTGGCGTTATTTGACCTCCTGCAGGATTAGCCATGAACAAGAGGCGGTGTGTGGGAGACCAGCCCTTGTTTAAACACCCAAGCCTGGGCACTTAGCAAGTGCTCTGCAAGGAAACTCTTGCAAACTGCTTTAAGCCAAAATCTTCACTTCTGTCATTGAGCATCTTCTATTTGACCCTGCAGTATAAGATGTGTTGCCCATCTGGAGGCGAAGCAGCTCCTTAAGGATGGCTCAAGTGGATGAAGGAAGGGCTGATACACTGATTGAGACAGAACCTCTCTGCCTGTCTTGAACCTTTTCTGCTTCCCTTCTGGGCTTGGAGTCTCCTCTTTATTTCTTGTCCCAAGATATTAGAGTTTCATGTGGTTCCCAGGAAACTTGAGCTGAAGTCCACCAGGGGCTGGGGTGAAAGGGATAACCATAATTCTGCCCTGACCAATTACCACTGATGTAAGAATAACCCAAAAAGTAAGTAGAACGTTGCAGCAAAGCTTTCAAAGGAGATCACATGAAAAATACAAAATCTCAACACCACAAGGTAGTTTTAGGGGAGTAATTAAAGAAAATTGACTGGACATATACATTGTTAGAATACCTCCTAAATTGTTGTTGAGCACAAAAGTTCTCTATGTCTGACAAGACTTGATCTAAATAAAAGCTTACAACTATAGAGGTAAATGACAGTTGTGTTTTGTATAATTTCTAGAGCAATCTACCTCTTTCTTACGCTGTCAGCCTTAAGTGCTGAACCTATAGAGTTAATAGTACTGCTCAAATGTATGCTATGGTGAAATCGTTGTTGCTGCTGAAATCATGGTTGCTCATCCTCCTTAATGTTGGCCATAACCAAGCTTTTCAGCAAGTCCTTACTGCTGTAGTAATTGAGATTGTTATAATCTTTGATGCATTTTTTCTTTCCCAGCATCCATGCAGGGTAGGGGAGGTTAACTGAGACATTGTATGGCCAAGAAGATTGCACGTTGTAGTGTAGAAAGTCTGTGTTAGGGAAGCAAAACTTCATTGTAAGACACAAAACTCTGCTGCTAGAGCTGATTTTCCCCCTACTGGAAAAAAACCTCTCAACCCCTATTAATAAAATACCTCAAATCATGGTCTGTTAAACAAACCAGCAGAAGAAGGACCAGCCTCATCCCTGTCCATGAGTCAAAATCCCAAACCACAGCCAGCCTTGGCAGTGGAGGCATCTGAGCATCAGGAAGCTGCTGGGCACGTGTGGCAAAACTTTCTTGGAGGAGAAAGCTCACAAACCAAGCTGGTGTGCTGGGAGCTCAGGTGTTTGTGCGATGCATCTAGTGCAAATTTGTGTGCCATTGCCGGAACGGCTGTATTCTTTGGCACAAATTTTGCTTTGCATTTAAAAATGCAGAAAAGCTCAGTGAAGGACATCTGAAATGAATTTTCAGACAGGGAGAAATAGTGCAGTGCTGTAAATCAGAGCTCCTGAGTAAGTAAAGTGTAAGAAATACCCTGTCTGTAAGCCAAGTCACTGGAACAATACATGTGATAATTTTGTGAGGTGTAATTGTCTTTGTGTGGACTGCTGCGGTGTGTTGCATTGCTCTGAACCTTTGCTCTGCAATACTTAAAACACTTGAGCGGTTTTTTTTCTTTACTGGTTGATCTCCAAAGGTGCAGGATTTTTATATGGGGTTTAAACGGGAGGAGGAACAAAATTAGTCAGAAAAAGGGCTTAAAAGCCCATCTGAATGCTGGAGGCTGGTCACCAGCAGTTTTCTGTTGGGCTGAAGCTCTCCCATTTACTCCAAGTACCTTGTCTCACTGGGAGCTTTCCCTCCATGGTAAAGCTAAGGTGACTAAGCAGGTTCAATCTTTAAACTTGCTTTAAATTCCATAGTTCTCAGCGTTGGGTTGTTTTTTTTCTTACTTTCTTCCTGCTAGTTAAAAGGATGGACTAAAAGTCATTTCAGTTCGCTTGAAAATCTCCTTCTTTTCGAACCTCCTTTTACTGTGAAATCCTTTACATATGTTTATGCTTTAGTCTCTTCATGCTCAGCCTGTGCTTCCCCCTAAGAAATAACTTTTCATAGAAAAGAACTGTGTTTCATGAATCACGATCTTTGTACTGGTGGACCAAAAGGGTAAACAAGTTGCATAACAAATGACCACTTGGCAATACCAGTTGTGGATTTGAAAATATTATTAATTTTAAAACAAAAAGACCCCTAAAATAGAATAAAACATCATAGCCAAGAAGACTCTTTGCAGTCCATCCTCTGGTGTACTTAATTGCTCTAGGCAGCATAATTAAAAGGAAATGATGCCAGTTCTAGATGACATCAGTCACAGGAAAAAGTGATTGTATGTGTATTGAAATGATTTTAGATGTACTGTGTGGGCTCTTAACACTTTTTTTAAGAGTATAAAGAGCCTTAAAAAATAATTCTTTTTGCACTTACCATGCCAACAGTTGAGGGGTTTAAAAGGAAATGCAAAGGCTCCCGTCTCTTGCTGGTACTGTGTCTAAAGTTTCCTGTGTTGCAAGAGCGAATATGGTAACTGTGTAAATCACACCAACACACTTCTAAAGCTGGTTCTGAATCTCAGAACCAGGATTCAGGATGCCTGAGGCAGAAAATAAGCACTTTTGGGACAGCCCCAGGTGCTCCCTTGGTTTCCCTGTCCATGAGCCACCAGGTGTCAACAAGTCTTGGATGCAAATTCAAGGTACTCTGTAGGGTTTGCCACATTTGTTGTCTAGCTTTCCTGTCCCACTTAATTCTTTTTGTACGACCTCTTTCAACCCAACTCCACTATGGTAACTCTGAAGATGCAATTAATGTTTCAGCCTACTGGGGTTGCACTACTAGGCAACCCCAGGCATGTGCTTCCAGAAGGGCTTTAAATAGCCACACAGGCTGGGGTCCCATTGTTTAATAGCTCACGTGTGAATTCTGAAAATAGGAGGTTTGGACAGGATTTCCACTTTGAGAGGAGTAGGAAATGAAATCATGTTTTACTAAGCCCTGTTTTGGGGTGTTTTGTCTCCATGTGTGCATTGTTTAAGGAGAAAGTCTGAAGAGTTCTGATGGTGCCTGTTTAACCCGATCAAAGACACAGGTACCAGGTCTAGGGCTGCACACCAACAACTCAGAAATCTCCCCCTTTCCTCCTGCTCGTTGTTCTGCATCATTACCATATAGAGGAGGTGGTGCAATCACCGTGCTGGATGTCATCTCTTCGATGATAAGTACTGAGAGACCAGAACGCTGTGTTTTCATTTTTCATTCTTGCCTTCTCCTAAGTGAACTTCAGTAAGTGACCTAGTCGGGAATTCTTAAGTTCCAAAGTTGTTGTCTCCTTTAGAATAATTTGAAAAGGATGGGTTTATGTGAAGATGAGCAGTTTCATCTATCATAGCAGGAGTGGTCACTGGTTTACAGATTCTGCATTTTTCCTGCAGTACGTTGGCACTTCTCATGGCAGCTCTGAGTGATGACTTGTTTCCAGGTTAAATTTAAAGCAGTCCAGGAGAAACGGGTAAAATAGCACTGCAGCAAGAATTAAGGGGTAGATGGTTTGACTTCTATCACAGTTAAACCAGTATTACCTAATTTTATTCAGTGGCAAAATAAAAATAGGAAGATGAGAGGCCAACCAAGCATATGAAGTTACTCGGTGCAGTAGGAGATGTCAGCAAGGTATAAACACTGACATGTCTCTCAGAAGAGTTGAATTTTGAACTGGGTTGCTGCTGGATGATACTGGTGTGGCAATGTTCAGTGTTTCTTCATTTGTTTTTGAGCGCTATTTTGGGCAAAGGGAGAAGGCAATCACAAGGGGTTGCTGGGCAGCATCGCAAGCCCAATTTGTTGTATAAAGCACAGAGATTTCTCTTCCCTTCTGTGGGTACACTCATCCATGTGATTTATTCAGTTACATGTGTTTTGAGCCTACCAAAATGAAAACCTTTCTGAATAGGCTATAAATAGGCTCATCGCTCTTCCTGACACACCCAGGGTTCTCTTTGCCTTTTTAATGACTCAGATATTTTTCTGGCCCACTTCTGGGGAAGGTGTATGAGGGAGTTACAGGAGTCAACGGTTGAACGCCCTGATGCTTGCAAAGTGCATGGCTTGGTGCTTAACCCCTGCTAGAAGGAAGCACTGCTGTCTACTAGGTGGAGCAGAAAAGAGATGATCAAGAGCAGTAGTGTCTCTTCTGGCAGTGCCTGGAGCTCTCTGTGATCTTGAGCAAGTTTCTTAAGCTCATAAAAACAGATTTGGGCTTGTTTTACAGATGATAAGCACTTACCTCCTGAGAGTGCCAGAAAGCTTGGCGCAGTCTTGCTCATGCTCTGGGAGAGAGGGCTGTGGAGGTTCGATATTAGGCTAGGCAAAGGAAGCAACAGTCTTTGATGTGGAGAGAAGAGTTGCCCCACCGAAGGTTCATTCAGAAGGTTCCTGTATTGGGGATATGTTTGCTCACATCATTCCTGTAGTGGTTTCAAAGCAGAGGGGCAGAGACCTCTTGAGCAATGTTTTTAGTATTGGCTGCGCTTGTTACTTACTGGCTCCTCTTTTGTTTGAACTGTTTGCCAAAAGTCAGAACCTGTCCCAGACTCTTACCCCCCCCGTCTGACATCTCAGATGTAAGGAAGGACAACATCAAAGCATTGTGAGCATTGCCCTTTCGAAGAACATTCCCTTGCGTTTAGCATGATGTTCGTTTGATCCTGTTAGATGAAAACGGATGATCAGCTCTTGTTACCTCCCTTTCAAGGCTGTGTTAGATATCTGGGGGAGTTTCAAGAGAACCATCATTGTCTGCAGGTCAGGACATGGCCTTTTTGTCACCTCCCCTTGTGTTGCATTGGACAGTCCTGTAACTTGACTTGGTTTTAGGGCTGGTGTTTGACATGGGCCCTGTCCAAGGGAACTTTGTGTGCATCCATGATGTACCGCCTGAAGGAGACCATGTGTCTTGACTGAGGTTTCTCTAGTCATGACACAAGAGCTTTTGCTGTCCCACAGAGCAGTTGTTTGGCTTCGTAACAAGGAAGTAACCATCCCAAAATGTTTATCTGTAGCTGTTCACAGGCTGTTTGCCTTCTGTTTCAATGCTGAAAGTCCACTAGCTTTGTGGCAGAGTAGCTGTATTCTTGGCTATTTTGCAGGTGCAATTCTAATGGGAACAGACAGAAAACAATCATTTTAAAAAAACTCACAAAAAAACCCCAGACGTATAGCTTCTCTACTGCTCTTAAGGAGTCTTCTATGATTTTTTTAACTCCACCTTGTAGCAAATTTCCACATTAGGGAGCAGTTCTCATACAAGGAGAAGTTGAGAGAGCTGGGACTGTTTAGCCTTGAGAAGAGAATAAGAAGAGACCTTTTCTGTGCCTATAAATATCTTGAAGGGTAGCTCTAGGGAAGATGGTGCCAGACACTTTTCAGTTTTGCACAGTAACAGAACAAGAAGCACTGGGCACAAGCTGTGACACAATAATTTTTATTTAGAAATAAGGAAAAATTTCTTTACAGTGTGAGTCAGAGAACACTGGCACAGCTTGTGTGCACTGGCACTCCGGTTGTGCAGTGTCCTTCTGAGGAGATATTTGAATCTGGCCTGGATGCAGCCCTGTGCAGTGTGCTTTTGGCAAAAGAGTTGGACGTGATGGTCTCTTGAAGTTGCTTCCAACTCCAACGATTCAGTGATTCTTTGAGAGCCAAGTTGACCGCACTTGAGTCAACTCCTGTATGGATAAATAGCATGGCCTTCCTTACAGACTGCACGTAACCTCTGCTTTTGTGACGGCTATGAATAAAATTAATTAATAATACTTACATGCTCCTTACTCTGATGTCCTCAGGAAGATGAGCAAAGCAAGGTGTAGGGGAAAGGATGTACAGTTTCAAATTGCTTTAGAGATGGGTTCCCTCAAAACTGTGTCATCCTCCCACTTCTTCCTTGAACATTTGAGGTTTCCACTGTGAGGATGAGTGGTCTTTGAGAATTAATTTCGTCTGAGCTCCTGAGATCCCTGTCTGGTGATGTGTGTGAATGCAACTGCCCTATGTCCAAGAACAGAAGAGTAGACCTTCCTACTCTTGTTCCTACCCTTACTCTTATTTATAACATGAATAGCAGTAGATCTACTCCTTGAGCTTCACATCATCATAGATACCCAGTACTTGAAGGCAAGAAGTTTTCTCACCTTGCAGCTTAAGAGTCTCCCAGTTTTGTTGAGCTGTGGCAGCAATATCCAAGAGTTTTTTCCTTCCCCTTCTACACTTGTCTTTGATACCTTTCCAGCTGCATTTGCTCTCCTAAGGAAGCTGTGCAGCTGACACAGGCTTAGGAAGCCTCGTCACTGACAATTTTGGTGCTACCTGCGGTGTCCTAATAGCAGTTTTGACCTTTCAATTAACTTCAAGACCACTTCTTTCAGCAGACAAAACCTGTACAGATGCCAAAGGCTTCAGAACAGATGTAGGAGGTTGGCTGGAAAACCATGAAGATCAGAGACATATTTTTTCCTTTTGTCAGGGAAATCAACAGCAAAAGGCCCCGACACATGAAGGAAACTTTCCCACTGGCCACAAATAGGGGCTTAAATTGAATTTTCAAGCCTTTAAAAATAAATTGTCATTTTGTACTTAATTAAGCAGGGTTTCATGAATGTAGTAGTATTCTGAGGTCATGGGCAAAAAGAAGCTTTTCCAGTAATTAGCGCAGGGTCCATGCTGTTCTGGCAAAAACAAGCAATGACATCAGTCTGAGATTGGAACAAGAACCTGCTGCATGGTGAACCTGAAGCACAAACCTGACTATTGAAGGGGCATGTCTGACAGTTGCAATGCTGGTTGGGTTGGATGCATACGATATTTTTCCTTTTACAATTGCAGAAAAGGTGTTGTGAATGTTGGGTATTTGATGGTTTGGTTTTTCTAATTTTTGTTTCTGAATCAATGAAATCACAGCCATGCCAGGGCATCCTTTGTTTTTCTTTGCCTGCCCTAAATAAATACAGATACTTACAAATTATTAAACTTCCAACCTTTGTACATTGTAAATACAGAAAGAGGCCATTTCCATGTTTTTATTCAGCAGAAGTAACTTTGTTTTGGTTGTGTTAAGTGAATCCAGTTGCAGCAGGGGGCTGGGATTAGAGGACGCATACAGGGCATGCCTAGACAGGTGGCACTCTCATAGCCATCACTACTGCTTAGGTCTTTGTTTGGGGTGAAATTGCAGTGCTTTGTGTACAAGCCAAGTGTTGTGACAGCATTTGGAGCGTGTAGTTCTGCAGCGCTTGTCTTCTCATTTCTGGTGATTTATTGGAGTCCTGCAGAGCTGGAAAAGAAATGTTTGACTGTTTGGGACTGTGATTTCCATTGGTACGTTAGCAAAATCTTCACTTGAATTACTTTAATGCTCTTGAATTTACTTGATTAAAAATAGTCTGGTCAGATAAGAGTAGCTAATGTTTCTTGGTTTACGTTGTGCCAAAGAAAGAGTTCCACATCTTTTCCTTTTAACGTCTGTGAAAACTTATTCCAATGGTATGTATGAATTCCCAAGATGGTGTTTACTTTGGAGCTGTGACCCTCTGTTACTTGCTCTTACCTGATTTAATGTAAAGACTGTAAGTGTCAAAGGAATTGCTTTGTCGTTTTTCTTTAGTATCTGATTGTTGTCTTTACCATTTCCCTTGGCTTTATTTTGCAGGCCATGACTGCTGTGAGACTGTGAAGGTGGCACTTTGTGCATCCAGAGAAGGTCATCCTGTTCTTATTGTGGCAGAAGAGAGTTTCCAGTTTGTCCAAGATGAAGCCTATGATGCTGCCCAGTTTCTGGCCACCTGCGCTGGCAACCAGCAGGCACTAAATTTCACCCGGTTCTTGGATCGGTCAAGACCACCTGCTGCAGATGTGGACTTTCTGGATGAGAAAGTGGCTTTGGCATTTCGTCACCTGAAACTGCCGGCAGAATGGAATGTGCTGGGAGCGGACCAGTCCCTGACCGGTGAGGACCTCTAGGGCGCATGTGACTCATGGGTTGGGAGAGAGGTAAAAAGCCTGGGAGAAAGTGTTCCCCCCTTTGCAAAGTCATTGTTTTGCATCGTTCAGAAGGTGTGTTGGTCTCCATGCTTGGAGATGGGACCAGTGTACCCCTATTACATCTGCATCCTGTGTTTTGCACTTCAGCCACCTTAAAATACACAAAGCATTGATACTTCCTCTGTGACTTCTCGTATGAAATAGCACAACATGTGGTAAAAGGTTAGCATTTTAACATGTACCCAAAAGTAGGTGTTTTGTGTTTGTGCAGGGGTGTGGGAATCAGCATCATACTTCAGAGACTTTCTGAAAGCCTCATGCTTCTGGAAGTACTCTCCTTGTGTCACAAATAAAAGTGCTTGTGATAAATGCTTGTTAGATAGCACAGGTGCACTATAGCTCTAATGTATTAACCAAATCTGATCCCTCTTGGAGAAGCTGGGGCTCTGCTGCAGAGGATTTTGTTACTTCTCTGGTTGCACACTGTCACACTGTCTGGGTGAACACAGAGCGTTCCTCAAAATAAGCCTGGACACTTTTGCAAACAAAAGAAGGTGAAGGTAGGAAGGGCTTGACCCTTAGTCACAGCAGTGAGGACTAGTGAGACCTTGTAAGTAAACCCCAAGCCTGGCCCCAGGCCAGCTGCTGAAGTGCTGAGCTGTTTACAGTGCTGGTGGCACATCCATGTCCTTGGAGCTGAGGAGTTTCAGAGGCTGGGGGGTTAGTTCCAGTATGTGCAAATCCTTGCTGTAATTTTTCAGGATATTTTAGCAAATAGTTTCACTTAAGGAATGTGGCTGTGAGGCATCTGTTACCTTTTATAGGATGCAATGGCGTAAACACTTGAATGGGAATGGGACGTGGCTTGCTTGGTGCAGCTCTGTCATTCTGTTCACTGCAACAAGGTTTTCTGCAGGAAATTTTCCTGCTTTATTTTTCACCAGCTTACAGACTGCTTTTGTAAACATGGATACACTGACAGGCAATTCAGGCAGGGCTTAGCAGACGTACAAAGATTTGATGGGGTTTAATGGTTCTGGATAGAAATTCAGATGCTGTCATGTGTTTACAAGCAGATAAATACTTGGTATTTTTCTCTCCAGCATGGAAGACTGATGTTTCTTTCGGTATTTTAAAAGGTTGTGATAACGCAGACGTATCTGGTTTCAGTGATAAACACACAGTCAGAGTGATCTTAAGTTAATGAAAGCTTGGGTTGCCGCTCTGAACTGATTTTGCAGGAAAGCTGAGATCTGATTGCTCTTTTTGACTTTGATTCTTTGGAAAATCAGCTCTTGGGGAAATAAGACCATGAGATTTATACTGATTTGCTCAGTGTATGCTCCTGTGCCCAGGAGCTGTGATCTTGTGGGTGGGCTCTGGATGCTCCTGGACCTGCAGAGCTTCTGTTGCCTCCAGTGTGAGAAGGGTGAACTTTGTAGTGCTGAGCTCCATAACACTGATAATTCTGGTATCTTGTGGTGAGGTTTTTGTAGATAAAAGTGTAAATGAATACATATAATGGCACTAAATACACTTTTCATCCATGAGTATCAGTGTTCTGTGTTCCCTTGCAGCAAGTCCCTTCAGAAGTAACTGAAAAAGGACAATTTATAGATGTCTTGGTCTCTCTGTCATCTTTTTTTTGCTGCAGGCAGATGTTGCTGGTAATTTTTGCAGAGAGATAATTATACATCAGGAATTTGGGGAAATTTTTGTGACTGTGACAGGAAAGATTTGCATGTGTAAGCACCCTTCTGGTCACAAAACTCTGTACTAGAGCAAGATGGAAGAGATGTCCCTGTCTTATGATGGAGCACTAAATTAGAAAACCCTCGGTGGTAAAATGTGTCACCCCTGTCCTGGTACTTGTGGGTTAATTTGCTTGTGGGAGAGAGAAGAGCACAGCAAAGATTGAAGCTGTGGGAGCAGTTGAACAGTTACGTGTGTCCTGGCCAGTCCCTCCAGTGGGACACCCAGTCCTGCGCTGCGTCACTACCTATGAACAGCTATTCCAATTCATATCTCACATTTTGCTAAATGTCAGCACCAGATACTTCAAATAACCATCTCAAAGAGGAAAACACTATAGAAATGAGAACAAAAGAAAATGTCAGACCCCTTTTTCAAAGATGTTTAGTGCTGCTGCTAAGCTGGCATGCCTCTATGGGCCCTTGTGGGTTGGAAACAAAACGCTGCTGTTTAGCAAAACCTCTGAACGCAGGAGCAAGCTGGGAGCCTCAGCCAACTCCCTGAGTGCTGCAGCCTGATGGGGAACTGCTGTTCAGCGATGGCGGCTGCTGTCAAGCATGGTTAAAAGTTGATTTTTCCAGGGACCAAAGCAGGAATCTGGCTTTTACAAAAGCAGGTAGTGGTGGGCTTTCTGCAAGCAGAAGCTGAGTAGAAGCTCCACCATCACACACAACTCTCTGCAGGTTTTTAAGGAGGGACTGGCTCTATGTGGAGGCTTCTCATTTGCCAGCACCCAACCACGACCAGTCTTTGAGCAGAGGGCAGGGAGTTCATTGGCATCACCCACCACAGAGGACAGAGAAGCTGCTAAAATTGACACCCAGCTTCATCTGCTAAGGCTGTATAACTAATCTGCAATGTCAGTAGGATTGTGGGGTCCAAAGTGCATTGTTAAGAGCTGCTCACTGTGGAGGAGGAAGTACATAATGGCCCATGTGCTTCCAGGCACCAGAAAACTGGTGTTTTCATCATTAAAATGATCTTCAGTGGTTTGCATTAATCTGTTAGCATTCTTGTGTCCGTGAAGCAGCCCCCATCCCCCATTTCCTAATGCATCAGTAGGTTTGACTTTTAGTAGGGTTACTGTGGGCAACACTATATGAGAGTCATCTACTTGCTTGTGTTTTGGTTACCAAGCCAAGGCTTTCATTCTTTGTTTGCCATTGCTCAAGATTAAAGGTATGGTATGATCATGTAGACAGATTGTTAAGAGCATGTGCTTTCAGCTGCAGGTTAGAAATACCTTTCAAGATGATGTAAAGCTACTGGAGGACGTTTGCAAACATTCCAATGCCTTTTCTTTCATATTTATTTGTATATTACCTACCTAACTTAGTTATTACCATTTAACGTAGATGTGTGTGCAGTAATTCTGGTAATCTTCATCTCTTCACAGTATTTCCCCTTCAGTATCAATTTAGACACCATTTTCATTAAAACAAATAGAAAAAAAATTGAACATTTCTTTCTATATTGTCACCAGGGTATTTTCAAAACCCCCGTGTATTCATTTGCGCTGTTCTCATTCTCTCTTTGCTTTTTCATTGGTCTATAACAACAGAAGGGTTTATTGCTTAAAGAGAAATTGTACAAGGCTGAAAAGCATTGAGCACAGTTGGTTAATCTAATTTGCACGGTAGTATTATGTTAAGGATGTGGTTAACTTGCTCAAACCCAAATATTTGTTAATTTTTATTACTCTGGTTCAATGTGAAAGACTGAAGTTGTTTGTGATCACAGTTTCTTAGTTCTTCACCCAAAATCCACTGAAAAACGATTGATTTGTTTGGACCTCAGCAAGGTTTGAATGAATCCTTTGACCCAAATTTAACACCAGATTATCTCTCTGGTAGGACTGGGGGTTTGATGATGGGCTTTTTGTTCAGCATCCAGTGCTGAGGTGTATGGTACCCCCCACCCCGGTCTTACCCCTGACAGTAACACTCACATGATGGAGCACTGGGGAGAGAGAGAGAGAGAGAGAGAGAGAGAGATAAGCAGCATTTTTCTCTCCAGTTTTCCCTTATTATAGCTATTGTCAAATGGAAAACTTAGGTTTCAGGGTGTTTTCACCAACATTATATTCCTGTGGAGAAGTAGCACCATCAGCCAAACCCATGGAGCTGACAGGAAGGCAGAGAAGAAAGGTCCTGTGTTTTGGACCTTTTGCCAGTAGCAGTGGCCATGTTTTTGCTCTCTGATTTGTTCTTAAGATGCTGTGTATCTGACTTGAAGTTTCCTTCCTGCTCTCTCTTGTTTTTCTCATTCTCCCTGAACCCACATGCTGTGTAGGACATTTGAGGTGCAGTACTTGCTATTGGTAGAAGACCTCAGAGAATAAGATTTGAATCCTTAGTTTAGACAAAAGAACTCCAGAAGGACTTGCATTAAGTATTTAGTTACCTGCAAGTACAAAATATTTTAGAGGTCCCAAGTTATGGTACATTGGGAGAGTAAAATATCTTCTAGATACCCCTAGGGACCATGCTAGCAGAGCTTGGGGAAAGGAACACCTATGTTTCCTGACTTAAGATGTCCTCGGACTTCCATCCTTTCTGGGGTAGGTAGAAGAGACTCAGCCTTTTGGTTAGATGAACTGAGTAGCAAAAGAAATGGATGTGCCAAGGTGAAGAGAAAGGAGAGAGCAGTGCTGTGCTTGATGCTATGATGCTGCTTAGCTGGCACAGCAGCAGGATGCATGTGTGTGTAGGGAAAGGATTTGCATTGCAGGTAAAGACTGTGTTAGAACCCTCTTGGGCAGGGGTGCCTGATCTTCTCCCTGTCCAGCTACTCTCCTCGTACTTCTGTCCTGGGGCTCTTGTGTCCTGAGGACTGTGCTTTTCTCACAGCAATACCCTCTCTCTGCAGCAAGCAATTCCTGGACCTTGATCTTAATTGCCTGTCTATCTGTATGAACTCAGGTGGCACCCACAATTCCGAATATCCATCATTAAAGGATTACTGTTGTTACTATGGTAATCCAAACACAGCATTACTTTCAGGTGCTGTATAATCACTTCCATCTCAATTACTACAAGTGCACTGTAACTTTATAAAGAACACAGTCTTTACTGCTGTCAGAAGTCAGGTTATTTACTGCTCGAAGTGGCATTTAAAGGAGGCTGTTTAAATGGAACAGACTGGTACACTTCATATCTAGAAATCAAAATTTAAGATATATTCTGAGCATGCATGCAATGTAAATATAAGACAGTACTTTTCTATTTTAAATTGCTGAAGAGGAAAATAAACTAAACTAGAAAACAGAACAGAATATTTGGGGGTATGAATAACTATTACAGTTTGTTTCTATTGCAGTGGGGGGAAAAAAGACGAAAAATAGGGAGGATTCAAGGCTCAGGTATGAAGAGCTTAGAAAGCTTAATCCTCGAGTCAACTGTCAGTAGTAAACAGGTCACTCTCAGAATTCCTTTCTAATGATATTCTCACAAAACCTTTAAGGAAACAGAGTCTTTAAACTTTCCTAATTAAAAGTAAGTGGTGAAACCCAGATCTACAGTTAAAGTTACAGTGGTGTGAGCTTTCTGAGGTGCTGCTGGTTAATGTGGGCAGAGAGTTGGGGTATTCAGGCATAATTTGTAGCTGTTCCCGTGGGAGCGCATGGAGAAGCAGTGCTTTTGATGAGCTTCGAGATAGCCAGCCAGGATTACGGGCAGATAACCAGGAAAGCATGGGGCAGATAACCAAGAGACCATCTCTTTAGATAAAACACTTAACAGCTCCTTAACTTTAGGAACGCAGTTACTGACGTCTTGAATACGTAGACCTTCCCAGAAATGCTGTGGGATAAACATCCCTGTGCGCTGAGTACTGCTGGAGAAATGAAAGTCCCTGAGTGTGCCAGGTATGAGGTAGATAGAGAGGGAACTGCTTTGCCATGGTTTGAAAGAGTCTGAATTTATTTGGGTTCTGAGTTTTAAAACTTCATGTACAAAACTGATGTGTGCAGCACCACATCATGAATGTCACTGTGATAGGAAATCATCAGTTTGGGTTTTTCCACGGGAGAGGACAATGTCTGAAGCAAGAAAGGAACAGGAAGAAGTGTTTGTGAAAAAAAACAACCCAAAACACAAGAGAGCTAAAAACCTCTCAAAAGCTTTTGGAAGCAGCTAGAAGTGGGGTCATTAGGAACTAAGATCTTTTTCCATGGAAGGATGTTAAAGATATGCAGCCGATGATGGTTTTCAGACATAAAGCTTTAATCTGTTCATCTGCTGCTCTCTTTTTATAGCTTCTCATTGATCCCTTTCAGCATAATGGTTAAGGTATTCTTTATGTTGGGTTTCACATCCTTCCAATGTGCAGCTCACCACCTTCTCTGCCCTCTGATAAAGGACTGTATGGTATAAATCAGCATGAGCTTTTCTGTGTCAACACCACAAGCAGGTCTGTTCAGCTGTAGTCCTTGATAAGACATAAAAAATCTTTTACATACCTAAATTTAATGCCCTCTGCAGTGGAGAATAGGAAGCAGAAAATAATCATTCAGGTAGTGCTTGAAATGTGCTTCTGAGGACTCAGATGTACTGCTCATCCTGTGGCTTGAAGTCATTAGTATGTTAAAGTTACTGTTTTATATATAAATGGAAAGCTGTTCCCTTTTTCTTACTGGGAATGGGAACATGAAGATCCTTTGGTGTGCTTTGAAATATTTCTTGTTTATAAATTTAAAAAAGAATTACCCACACATTTTTATTAACTGAACTCATAACTCTAAACAGTGTCTTTGCTTTGACTTTTCTTCAGTACTGTTTGCTAGAGCCTTCCTGGAGAACATCAGCATCAAGTGATGGCTTGTTGCTGGGTTTTCTTTCCCATGTTTCTTAAGGGTTGATCTGAGCAGTTCCAGCAGATTCTGTATTTCTAGCAGAATCAAGGGGAACAATATTTTGAGGCCAGTTTTGATGGTAGGTTTCAAAATTGCCAAATACACATTAATTTTGGGTGTGAACCAAGTGAAGGTCACTGTCACAGGAAGGCAGGTTAGTGAGAGATGCTTCCAGTCACACAATCACAGAATTATTGAGGCTGTAAAAGGTCTCTGAGCTCATCAGGTCCAGCCTATGATCTAGCATTACCACATCAGCCAGACCATGGCACTAAGTGCCACATCAAGTCTTTCTTTAAACCCTCCAGGAATGGCAACTCGACCATTTCCCTGGGAAGTCCATTCCAATGTCTGATCACCCTTTCTGTGACAAAGTACTTCTTAATATCCATGGTCTTTTTGTCCTTGATGAGAGGTTGTGAGGCATGGAGGAGGAACTGAACTGTTAGTTGTGAGTTACTTTACATAAAGAGCTTTATTTTTAAAGGAACTCTATTTTTTGTGTTACTTAATCAGGACTAAAATTAAAAGTATGTTGTCAGTCTTCTTTGGAAATGTTGTCCTTAGTTACCCAGATAAACTGGTTTGTGTGTCACAGCTACAAAAAATATATATAAAAATAATATATCTAAAGTCTTATGTTTTGCCAGCTGGATTAGTGTGCCCTGCCATTATGGGTCAATAATTATATGTTTCAGCTCTTGCCTATTACTAGGGAATGAGAAAGGAACAAAACAACCTTGGCCTTTCCAGTATCATGTGTCTTGAATTTCTACAATTGCCTCATTATAAGAAGCTTTTAGCTGACATTCACAGGACAGACATTTTAAGTTGAAGAGCTCTTGCTTGATATGGGGTAGGAGAAGGAGCTCTGGCTATTGCATATTAAAGCTTTTGTTATTCTTCCGTGCCCGGGACAGGCGTTTTGCCCTATGACAAGACCTTGAAATCATTGACTGAATTTTGCAAGTTGTATGTTACAAACTTTAATCCCTTCAAAGGCAGGAAGGCTGGAGGCATGTGTCCATCTTCCTCACCTTTTCATCCAGCACAGTCCAGTACTTGTTGCAGACCAGCTCTCAGCTTATCCTGAGTAACACCACGCACAAACAGATGTATTTTTCATTATGTATTAGCAGTTAATCCAGCCCACAGATGGCACACGCCTTTAAACTGTAGTCGTGCAAGTACTGTGCTCTGCAAAACCTTCTGAAGCTGCTGCCTGGGGCCCCCACAGTTGTTGTATGTACAGGACTTTGTCTCTTTGCTGCCATCATCTGTGCCCATCTGTTAGAGTGGCCTCATGCCAGTTTATATTTTAGGCAGATCTTTCCAAATCAGCCTGGATGGTGAGTTTGTATGCTTAATACTCTCTGAATGGCAGTGCGCCATGTCTTCTCGTACAGATCTTCTATGCACGTCGCTGTTGCTCAAGGGCAGTGGGGAAGGGCCATGTTCAGTTCAGTTGCATTTGCAGACACCTACATCCAAAAGCAGGAACTACTGTGATAGTTGTCACTAATTTGTGATAATGTTTTAGAAGATGGGGAAAGGTGGTATTTTCAGAAGCTGCAGTTGTATGAACAGATTGTATCAGGTGCACATTCGAGACAACTGAGAAAGGGGACATTTAATCAATGGAAATAGGAGACAGAGAGAGGCACCCAGTTCGGTTAGGGACACGATGAGTGTTTGACTGCGTTTTGCAGAGCTTGCCATTGGAGTATGCACTCTTGGTGAGTAGAAGATGCTTCCACTTAACTACAAGAATCTCAGATGAATGAGGAGGAAGCATTTTGGTCCAGGGACCATGCGTATGCTTTTCAGGTCTGTGTGTCTCAATTTTAGTGCCGAGGTGTCTGTTTCTGTTAGGAAGGTGATGTTTCACTTCAATAAAGGCTATGGCAGGAGATCTGTTCTAGAACAGGCATGGTCACACAGTGCTGCGCACACTTTATTCAGAGGGCAGTCAGTTGCTTTAACAACAGAGTTGCTGTGCTTCATCCATCTCAGTAGAAGAGTTCTACCTCTTCAGTTATGCAAGGTGACTCTGCCACTGTGCTAGTACAGGTTAATGTAGGAGTATTGTGCAAGTTCATTGAGCAAAACTGTGGGCATCTGCTTTCACTCTGGGTATGTCCCACACGTATCAACACTTTCTCCTTTTTGCAACCTCAGCAGCAAGAGTTTCCTTTATGTTTGCCTATATGGTGGTGTTTTTTCATTATTCTTTAAGCCAGAGACTGTGACAGCCATGGATAACTACCTTGTTGTGTTGATTATCTCTAAAGCATTACACTCCAGAGCACTTAATACCAAAATCCTTGTCGTTACTCTCCCACAGGCTGAGAATTTGTCTCTGAGTGAGCTCGGCTATTCCCTTTTTCTCTGATCAGCTGGAACCTCCATTCAGACATGCTCATGTATTCAGAACAGCGTGGTTTTGCTTTACGGTAATCAAGAGGAGGTTAGGGGAGAAGGATTGTAGCCTGAGACCTAATTTGGAGTCATTCAGAAGAGAGACAGTGCCAGAAAGCTTTTGGTTCTTGAATACAGATTAGTTCTTCAGGAACTGATCCAAAAAGTCAGGAAAAACTGTGTGTTGGGTGGGGGAAGAACATTTTCACTTTGTTCTTCACTGAAGGTCTTAATGATGTCCCTTAAGAAAGCAAGTGAGCAAGAAAAACAGCAGCACTTTGAAGAAGTCATTTCTCTCACGACATACTTCTTGAGGAAAAAAATACTTAATTGAATCCTAAAGCTATTATGTACTCGGTTTTTAAAGCCGCTGTATAAGGTTTGGCTGGCAACCAAATTAATAACCCAATAAATCACTGCCATGATATTAAAAGTATTATACCAAGTGTGCTCGCTGATATGGTTTACTCAGACCCAGTTGGTGTTTTGTTAGTGTTTTGTTGCTGTCAGTCAATACTGAAATCCTTTGTTAATGAAAAGAACAAATTTGTGTTTCTCACAGCTTTTTTAGCACAAATGCTTTTGCCCTTCATACAGAAGTAACAGGCTTTGATCTGCAAATGCTGTATTTCAGCAGTGCATCTGGAGCTCATTTCTGGGTGAAGCTCTTCAGACCATCATTCTAGTTACTGTAGCTTTTAGAGTAGGGGGATATTTTTCTCAGGAGAAAGCTTAGGCTGATGAGTGCTTTTAACCAAATTAGGAGGTCACAGTTATTAAACATAAAAAGCAAGAGCAGAGATGGCTAGTTTATAAATGCTACTCCTCAGAATGATAGAACTGCTGAATCAGGGCTGAGAAAAACTGGTGAAAACCAACAAACCAAAATCCTCCTTTTTTTTGGTCTATGTCAGAGGTTAAACTGTTCTCTTTTAATTGCTTTAGATCTGTGCTTCAAATGGAATTGATTTTTTTAGTCCCTTGGTCTGTTCCTAAAACCTGGGTTTACCAGGGGGTGTGAGGAGAAAGCTTGGGCGTCTCTAAAAGCCCACCGGACCAGGCCGGGTTGTGTTTGGAAGCACTGCAGCTTCATGGTTGCCCTGGCTGTTTATGAAATGATGGGTTTTTTCCACATTGATTTCTGTGATCATTCTCACCCTTAGTAATCGTGAGCGCTTCTATTCCCGCTGTAGCATGTCTCTCACTTTAAAGTCCTGGTCTCTCCTGTGTTGGCAACCGGTATGTTTTGCCAGGTGCTGCAGGTTCCTTAACTGTCAGCTCCATGCCAGCCATTGTGTGTGCTGTGTCTGGGAGGTGGGGATGTGGCACTCACTCACCTAGCCCACAGCCTACAAATTCCCAATTCTTTTTTTCCTTCATTCTTCCCAGAGAACATCCCTCGGGAAACACTGATGCATTTTGCCGTGAGGCTGGGTCTGCTGCGGCTGACGTGGTTTCTGCTCCAGCAGCCGGGTGGAAGAGGAGCTCTCAGCATCCACAACAACGAAGGAGCAACACCCGTGAGCTTGGCCTTGGAAAGGGGCTACCAGAAGCTGCACCAACTTTTGACAGAGTAAGGCTGATCTGATGGTTCCTCTGCTAGTTGCGTCTCGTGCTTGCCTTTGGCTCGTGCTGTACACAATCACGTAACAGTGGCTAAGAGCTATACTCTGCCCTTGCAGGCAATTTTTGCATGATTTGACTTTTACTTATCTTGGTAGCAATAATGGGAGCAGGGTCTTATGGTTTAGGGGAAATGGGATAATCCTGTTCTCTCCTTTTTGGTTAGCATGTGCTGCTTCCAGCCCTTTCTTAAAGCCCAAAGTGAATCTCTGCAGTATTGACTAATTAAGGCAAACCTCGTGCAAATATAAGAGAAAAAACATTTTCTTCCAGGAGGCACAGTTGCCTAAAAAATGGGAGTTAATGGGCTTCATGGTGGGTGGTGGACTGCTGAGTTCTTACTGTGTAGATTTGGAGGTTTTTGGTTAAATGAAATGTTGATGGTGGTATTGAAGTAAGGCAGAATCTTGTAGACAACAGGTATCTTACAAATGTAGGTAAGAACATTATGTATTTAGCAGAAATAGTTCCCTTTTGACTGGTCTTGTGAGGCAGCCAGGGCTTACTAATTCATAGTAAGTAACTAGTGGCATGAGCATTTACTGCAGTGTTTTACAAGGAGTACTTCAGAACATGACAAGTTATTTTTGAATAGCAAATGTTTGGAGATTACACTTGAAAAGCTGAGTCTAATGAAGACACGGAGCTTAAATGAGTCTCAAGGGAGCTGTTTGTAAAGGAGAAAAAATTTGGTCTGTATGCGTGTTTTTCTGGTGCCTGCTTCTCTTAAGCCTTGTTATTAACTTTGTTTTTCTGAATTGAATTTTCAGATAGTTGGGGTTTAAGTCGAGTGACTTGAGTGTCAGGTTTAGATGTTGGCTGTGCCATCCACATTATCTCGCAACGCGTCTCTGTTATGAATTTTAAATCATTCTGCTTTCTGTAGTTATTGAACAGGGTGCTAAGGGCAAAAAATATGCTCTACATTGCTGCAGGGATTGCATTTACGTTTCATCTTCAGCAGTTCAACCAACCACATGCAGTGTGAGGGTGAAGGAGAAGCTGCAGGGTTGCACCAGAGCTAGTCTCCAGCCTTTTCTTCTGCCAGTATACTCTAACCTTTTCTTCTGTCCCCCTTAGCTGGGATTAATACAGAGCTGATGACAGTGTTTTTCCCCTGTTGAGTTCAAGTCATGCTGTGAAAACACAGAATGCTCTTGCAGGCTGTTTTATAAGACTGGAATGCGCAAATTTATCCTATAAGTGTAGCAAACCTCCCCAAGGTGAGGCTAAGCAAGTTAATGAGCGTTACGCACTGTCAAAAACTTCTCTTGGCTCTTTATGTTAGAGCTCACAGCAAATGCTGCAGCCTGCATGTGAGGAGAGCTGCTAATTTAAAAGGAAATGGGAAGTAAACAAAGTTATTCATGTATTTGGAGTATTTCACAACTCGTTCCAGTACTGGAATGGCAGTTCTTGCTCAGTGGAAGGAAAAAAGAGGAGTACTTGGATTACATGGCATCTTCCTGTGCCATTCCCTGCTGGTATAATCCATGGGATCTTTCTGATGACCTTTACAGTTAATCTTTGAAAATAAGACACTAGCAACTTAAGTAACGTTACCATCAAGATTCCAGCTCCAGTTCTTCTTAGTGTATTCTTAAACTGTTCATTATGGTTAGCTTTCCTCTTGGACTGCTGGGTGGAAATATCATGTATAAACCATCTGAGAGTTGTGCCGCATACCCATGACTCTGTAAACACCACTATTTCATGAAGCTCTGCAAACCAAAATCTGTGGATGCTGGAAGGCACAGCACCCTTTCTCAGTTGGTGGAACGGTGTTAGAGCACCATGCTGTGAGCTTGGGGCTAGCAAGAGCGTCATGAGCACAGGGACCATCACAGCCTTTCCATACTTGAGTGTGGCAGCTGCCAAACAGGCACATCCTGATTGCCCAGCAGACACTTGTATTAGCATTTTTTGCAGTAGATGGGAACACAGCTTGAAAATCCCAATTGCGAGGAGAAATACTGATTTTCAAAATACAGAAAAGCAGACAAATTCCATGAAGAGAGCGTATGTCATTTATGTGCTGTCAAAACACAATGTACAACCTCTTTTCTGTTCTCTGCTTTATGCGCACGCTGTATAATCCATGCACACAAATTTGGCACAGAATTTCTAGCACTCAGCAAAATACAGAGCAGCAACGCATGTTAGCAAGAGCCCGTACAAAGGAGTCATTATTTTTACAAGTAATTAAATTGCACTTCACCAGAGAAATGAATGCAGTGTGTTTTGCGATGCATTATCCTTGAGGAGGATTTTATTGTTCGCTTGCTTGCTAATTCTCAAGACCCTGCATTTTACAAGAATTCTCCCAGCCAGCATTGGAAAGGGGTGAAATTTTAATGTAATTAGGATGCAATCATTAAAAACCAGACACAAAACCTTCTCCATTGTTGCAGTTTTGCTAGGGTTCGGCTGCAGAGCAGCTTGGTTCAGCTGCAGTGTAAATATTTTTCTCAAAAACTAATTACACTGGTGACATTTTGGATTTCTGTTTATCACAAGAGCTTTCTCTTTTCAGCTGCTGCAGTTTCTCATGCATGAAAAAAAAAAAGAAGATGCTTCCAACTTAAAATTTGCAATCCTCAAATTATTCCTTTCTGTAGTCTCCAGTTTGTGCACTGGCTGATGCGTCCTCTGGCAGGAGAGGTGCATGTATAGCTGCTTTCAAGGCTGAAGAGAGGAGCTGTGACAGAACACACGTAGGTCCCCAAAAATGGAGAGCAGGATGCCGGTAGCAGTGATTATTCATCGGTTGTGTATCATTCCTGAGGGTACTTGTTTTATCTTTGAGATAAACACTGTCCCATGGTGCAAATGGAATAGGGCAGTGCATAAAGACAGGAGGGTGGTTTTTTTAATGTATATTGAAGGATTTCCTCTAGGAACATTCATATTTGCTTGCTGGCAGCTTGTTGGATTTTCTTTAAATACAAATGTTAATTCAATTTAAATTAATTCTCTTTGCTTGCATGAAAAAGCTTTGGAAACTAGGCAGGTTGCAAACCCTTCTTTGAGTTTCAACAATTTCTGAGTCTGGTAGGAGTGAAATCCAGAGCGATGGGTCCTTGGTTATATAGCCTGTTCCTGCCGTGTGTGCAAGTTGGGCAATGCTGGCTGCAGGGCATTGGCAGAGCCCAGCTGCTTCGCTCATTAGGAAAGGGCTGGCTCTGAGCAGGCAGTGGGGTAGTACGAGCTTTGTGAGGAACTTGGCCTCTACAGTGGGACAGCTGCAGTTTGCAGTAGTTGATGTTTTCAGATGCAGTTCGGTGTAGTAACAGGATCTGTCTGCCAGCTCCATGTTCTTTACTGCACTCAAAGTCAGGCAAGGAAAATGGCTCCAAGAAACAGTGAGCGTGCAGAGTTTCAGAATTGGAAGTGCCACTTGGTAAAACACACAAACACCAATTTAATTCCTGATTCTGTTTTTTGTAGAACAGAGCTCTGTCTAGTAACCCCAAAGTATCGGGTTTTTTTCTGTCAAGCCAAATCCTTATAGCTCCTCCACAGCTGAGAGTGATTTATATCCTCTAGAAAAGGGGAGTAAGAGCAAAGTAAAGCCCATAAAAAACAACTCTTGCATTTTTCTAATCCCTGCAAAGGAGAAGTTTCGGAGCTGTAACAGTCTCTGAGTTTTTTACTGCTATACTAGTTTTGCTTTTGCTAGTTTCTCTGCTTGGTTATTGCTGTGGAGTGCTTCTGCATAGCTCTGGGATTGTTCTGCCTTTGCATCTCCTGGTAACAACCCAGTGGCTCAGTACATAGAACTATAGGCTGTTGCAAGTCTGTATTTCCAAAATTAAACTGATTTAATTGACATACATGAGGAATAGCTCGCTGGTAGCAGAATAGTTTTATGAATCTTTTGCAATCCCTCCTTATCACTTGCTATTGTTCTGATTTTACGTAATTGGTGAGGTCTGGGCTGTAATCTCTGTGATGCCTCTCAAATGAGGAAGCCCTTTCAGTAACTTTATTTTTTAATTAAATACACTTCTCTGCTTTTGTCAGCTACAGCTGCAAGAGGATCTACCTGGAACGTAATTTCTTTGCACCCCAATTCATCAAGCGTGTGTTCCATTTCAGAACCATTCAGCAGCGTGTTTAAGCGTGATCTTAGGCATTGCTTCCACAGCCCTGCCAAATCAGGCTCTAGTTAGAGATGGACGTTTTTCACTGAATTTTGCTGTTAGGTTGTGCCATTAAATTCAGGTTTTGTGTAGGCAAAAAGCGGTTTGTGGTGCAGATGGTTTCCCAAATCACTGGTTTCCTGGGGCTGGAAACATTGCTGACGGTTGTGGCTTGGTTGCCAGACTGTGGCAGCTGTATGTGCCCAGGGTGCTTGTACCCCTGAGGGTGCATAGGCTGAACCCCTCATTTCCTGTGTGCACCCTTGCCTTTATTGAAAGCTGAGAACTAAGTGTGAAAGGCAACGAATCAACCTTCTGTTAACACCAGTTGTCCCAGTATATATAGGGAGCACAGGCAGGACACAGCCATGGACATGCAGGTGGCTGGCAGGTTCCACCACACTGGCAGGTGATGCAGCACATGTTTGTATTTCGGGCTAAGTATCGGCAGCTGCCGAAGAGTTCGTTGAAGTAATGCTAATGTTTCTTCCCCTGTTCATCCACTCCAACACAAGCCACAAAACCTTTTGATTGCTCTTCAGGATACCCAACAGTAGGTTTAGGGTATAGCTGGAGCGGAGAACAGTTGACTTTGTAAGTGCTGGCACAAGATTAACATTGAAAGGGGGATTCCAAGGAAGTCAGTAAAGAAGAACCCGATGAGAGACGCATGTGTTCAGATGATGCTGTGTAGCTGTGAAAGAGTAGGAGGAGCTGTGAATCCAACAGTCTGGTTTTGTGGCTGTGTTTTTCTGAACTTTAAGAGTATCAGTAGAAATGCTGTTGTTTAGTTGATTGTTCATGATTAGATGCCGAGGTGCTGTGGGTTTCTACTGGCCACAGCAGATGAGCAGGCTGGGAGCAGGCGGATGAGGAAACCAGGTGTGAACATAATGGAGCAGGAAGAGTTTGTGTTTTTCTCTTTCCACCTACTCAGCATGCTCCAGCTTTTACTGAGTTCCTAGTGCATTCCCATCTCTGTGAAGACTTACATTTAGACGCATTGGCTCCCTTCTCTCTTTTGTTTTGGCTGTATTTACCTCTGAATACAGAAGAGAGAGAAGTGACTTCATCAAGTAGAAAGAGCTTTTTGCTGTCTCTGATACCCTGTTTGGAAGTCCTGGGAGATCTGCTAATGTAAGCAGTCATGTGAAGAGAAGAAAAAAGAGATTTAGAAAAGACTTGAGAAGATTTGGTAGGATACAAGAAGTATTCCGTCCCTAGCAATCCTGATCCAGAGGTGATGCCAAAAATTACAGAGCTATAAGTCTTGAGCAGCCTTGTGTGGTTGGTAAGTGGCTATGATAGACCTGCTCGTTTCAGCATAAATTCAGAAAAAGCAGATAAGTGATTTCCCAGAATTGCTGGGGTTTTAGCCTCAAACATGAGATACCTAGTTATGAGACCCATATTTATTCTCTGGAGTGGTTTTGTTAGTAGTGTCATTCATGGTGACTGCAGTTGGAACAGATTATTCTAGATGAAGGCTTTGTAACCTGCAGTGTCAGGGGCAGCCAAAGCCATGGCTTCTCCAGGTTGTGTTACAGAGCCAGTGGTCACACTTGCTTATGGCTTGGGGAGATGTTCTGCAGAGACCAGTGTTCCTTTCCATCACTTGTCCTAATCTCAGGTGCTATTTTCAGTTGTAAAGCAAACACTGCTTGATGAAGTAGTCTCTGTAGCTGTGCTTTTGTATTTAAATTGCATCAGATGGAATTTGGTTGTGTTCTTCAGTGCCTCTCATGGATTCACCTTAAATGTCTTTTGTTTACTCCTGAGGACTCCAAGTTGACATCGAGTTCTGAGTTGGGCCTACAGCTCCACATCTCAAGCAGGGCATCTTTCTTCAAAGATAAGACTGTGAAAAAAAAATGGAAAAATGCATTTAATAGCAGAGTTACTCCTATGGAATGAATGTCATACTTGTTGGTAAACATCACTGGTGACAGTCTGGAGCTGGGTTTTTTTGAATTCTTTCTTATTTATTAATAATTAACATTGAGGCCTAAGCAGCGCTTGGATTTAGGAGTGCAGGGCCTGTGCAGTAAGAATTGTGGGTGTCTGCAAAGAGCAGTGGAAGGACCAAGACAGCTTTTCTCTCTTGTATGTTAGAATCACAGAGTTGTAGAACAGTTTCAACTGGAAGAGACATTCAGGATCATCAAGCCTAACCTTCTCTTAGCCCTATCATCACCACTAAACCATGTCCTTCAATGCAACACCTATCCTTGTCTTAAACACTTCCAGGAATGTTGACCCTGGGCAGGCTGTTCCAATGCCTCACAACCCTTTCAGTAAAGAAATTCCTCCTGACATACAACCTTCACCAACCCTGGCACAACTTAAGGGCATTTCCCCTTGTCCTGTCGCTGGCCTCTAGGGAGAACAGACCAACCGCCATGTCTGTATAATCTCCTTTCAAGTAGCTGTAGAGAGCAGTCTCCTCTATCTCATCTTTTCCAGGCTAAACAGCCCCAGATTACTCAGACATTCCTCATAGGAGGCAAGTACCAAATCCTTCACTAGCTTTGTAGTCTGCCCCTGCTTCCTACTGTTTAAAGTGTTGATCAATAGACTGAAAAGTTAACATTAAAGGTTTTGAATCCAGTTCTTAAATATTTAATCTGATATTGAAGGGCAGGTTATGCCATTCTAATTTTTTCTCTATCACATGAATCTAGGAGCTGGTGCTTTTGAAATAAGCTCACAGCTGTTGTCAGGCTTGCAGAGAGATCATACAATGCTACTGAGTTTGGTTTGTTTCAGCCAAAGTCCATCTCAGAAATCTGGAGGGGATATCCCCAGGAAATAGCACCTTGAGTTCCCACACTGCCTTCCTTGCCCATTAGGAAAACTGGGGGATAAATCTCCCTAACAAGAGGTTTTGCTTAACTTGCTGGGACTGGTTTGTTCATCGTCTGATCTGTTTCTTCCTCCTCTTTCTCTCCCCTCTGTTTGAAACCTGTTACCTCTGTACCAGAAACTGCGCCTAACAGGAGCACCAGTGCTGCCCGACTTCAAACCCTTGTCACCCAGCACAGCTGCCAGTTGCTGCAGTGTTTGAAGACAGGGAGAGCTTTTACTAATTTTATTTGTTTGTTCTCTCTCACTTATCTTCACTCTTCTTCAAAATACGTTGCCCATATCTGCAGGAAGCCAGACCGGTACTGTGTCAGTAGAGGCTTTCCCCTCCCTCTTTCCATCACTGGCTGGCCTAGAGCCACCTTATCTGCTACCAGTGACACAAGAAGAGATTCAGCACACAAGGACTGTATGGCTCCTCTTTTACCAGGGACAGGTCTACTTGGGTGATGCTGTGAGGTTTAAAGTGTTCTTCCTGTGGTTTTGTTTTACATGCCAGATGGGCAGGAGGTGATGCTTTGATTTAAGCCATCCAACGAGTTTCTAGCTGGGGCAGGATCTGGTCTGAGGATGCTTTGGAGGCTTGCTTGTTCCTCTTTTAACCTTTTGGGGATTGTCATCCTTCTTTACAGAATCACAGAATTATTGAGGCTGGAGAAGACCTGTGAGATCACCAAGCCCAGCCTATGACCTAACATCACCACAATAACCTAGACCTGGGCACTAAATGCCATGTCCAGTCTTTTCTTAAACGCCTCCAGGGATGGGGACTCCATCACCTTCCTCAGTAGTCCATTTCAATGTCTAACACCCTTTCCATGAGGAAGAGCTTCCTAGCATCCAACTCAACAGCTTTGGACCTGGCACAGCTTTGGACCCTGCACTCTTGTCCTATCAGTAGTTCATAGAATGATTAGGGATCGATAGGGACCTTGAAAGATCATCTAGTCTAGTCCCCCCCTGCCACAGCAGGATCACCTAGACCAAGTTGCGCAGTTGCCTGGGAGAAGAGCCTAGCCCTCACCTGTCTACAGCTTCTCTTCAGGGAGTTACAGAGAGTGATAGTCTCCTCCAGGCTTAACAACCCCAGTTCCCTCAGCCTTTCTTCATAAGACTTTCTCTCTAGACCCTTCACCAGCCTCATTGCTTTTCTCTGGACCTGCTTCAGTACTTCAATGTCTTTCTTGAAACAAGGGGCCCAGAACTGCCCTCAGTACTCAATGTGAGTCACCTTTCCACAGATGAAGAGCTGTCTGGGCAGTCTGCCCTTGCTTGAAGCCAGCAATTTCTGTTCTGGGGAAGGGACATTCATGGGACAAAAAACTACTGCAGCAGCAGCACAGACCAGAGCTGGATGATGACTTCCAGGCTTTTTCAGTGAACATGGTGTGGTTATGCTTAGGGTCGGGCTAGCAAATGCTGACAACATTATTCAGTAGTCTTTGCTTTTTTAATAGTCAAGACACTTTCTTCTGCAGCAGATGGGCTTGGAGATGATGACGATGAAATTTTTCAGCTCGGTGGTATCTTCTGTGTGTTATGGGAAACTGTTGAAACAGAACCATGAGAAAAAAATAGATGGTTTGACCTCCTGAGAAGACAGATTTCCCTTGCTGCTGAACAAATCAGCTAGTGCTTGCAAATACCTATTTGTCCTCTCTGCTGTAGTGCAGGGGTACTATCATTAGTGCCAGGGTACAGCAGTGTATGAAAGGGATGATTTGAAGGAGACAGTAAGTAGATTGAACTACACGTTACCTCGCTGCTTAAATTTTGTGCAACATAGGTGACTGCTACAAAAAATGAGAGCTTGCAGTTGTTTATAGTCTGCTGGTAGTGAGAAAATTCTTGGTTTTTCAAAGGATTTAAAGCCCTTTATAGAGTGTGGTAAAACCCAGCAGTTTGAATATGAAAAGAAATTGCTGGCTTTGTTGGCAGAAGTGATTACTGGATCCATCCAGGGTTGGTGAAGATGGCATATTGCAGGAGAGGTGGGTGTGTTCACAATGTTGCAGGGGACTGTATTTGCCTGTCATCTTGCTCCAAATTTCAAAGCTTTTGAAATCACTGAGAGTCCTTTAAGGCTCCAGTCGTACAAGCTGCTTTGTGGGTGCTGATTTGAAGATGTTCATAAGTGCCCTTGAAGCTGATGAAAAAGTGGAGCAGATTCATCGTGCTCAGGATGCTGTCCCCAGGAGTGCGTGAATTTGGGTTTTGTGCTGACTGCCTTGTTTTGCTCTGAGAGTGGCCCTGAGTACAGTGGTTTCTCATATATGACAGCTGAAAAGAAAAATACTCCAGACAGAAAGGTCTGTGTTTCCTTGTTAAAGAAAGGTCACTTTAGTCGCTTGTAATGGCTCAGTTGACTTCACTGCCTCCATGGATTTACTGTAATCACCACTACGAGCTGGATGCTTTGTTCTGTTTCTCTGTGGAAATATTGATTCTGCTTGAATAAAGAGTAGTTCTGCTGGAGTCAGTTGAGTTACGTGGTGGTGAATGGAGGAAGTCACAGGTTTCCTTTTGTCTGAATTTCCTTACGGATTTAACCCAAAATGAGTCACAGAAGAGGGTGGGTGGTTGTGCCAGAGCAGAGTGGAGACAGCTGCTGCCGTCACCATCAGCTACACAGGTTTCTCTGCTGTATGATGAACTGTCGGATGGTCCGCACCCTACTCTGCCCTCTTGCCAATCATGGTGCTGTTTGCTCATTATGACTGTGCAAAATTGCATGGCTTCCCAGAGAGGTGGCTCTGTGGTTTGCGGTGTGGCCACTTGTCCGTTAGAAAAGTTTGTTACTTCCAAAGTAAGAAACCAGTCAGCAAAGATGCTGAGATCTCTGTGTGATTTGACTGGGTTGTTGGGGTACATTTGCTGCATCTGTAACTTGAACTTCCAGAAGATTCCTCGAGTGCGTTGATGATAACTTCCTCCTCCAAGTGATAGAGGAACTAATGAGGAGAGGTGCTATGCTGGACCTTGTCCTCACCTACAAGAAGGGGTTGGTGGGGAGTGTAAAACTCCAAGGCAGCCTTGGTTGCAGTGACTGTGAGATGGTAGATTCATGATCCTTAGGGCAATTAGGAGAGTACAAGTGGGTTTGCTGCCCTAGACTTCATGAGAGCAGGCTTTGGCCTCTTCAGGGACCACCTCAATAGAGTGCAGTGGGAGTGCAGTCCTGGAGTGACTAGGAGCCCAGAAAAGCTGGTTAACATTCAAAGACCACCTCCTCCATGCTCAGTTTTCAGCAGTGAAAAAATTGCTGCATGCCCTTGGATGTCTGTGAAGTGGTTTCCTGTTTCAGTGTAGAAATGATAGCATCTGTATCGGGACACCTTCTGTCTATACCTCTGCAGTTCTGTCTTTCAGGTGACTGTTGTTCTGAACAGGGGCTTGGGTGATCTTCACCTGCAGTATCTTCCATTTAAAAAGGCAACTGATGTGCCCATTGTTGTCAGTCTCTCATAGTGTGGAATAAAAACACCAGGTCTCTCTCTACCTGAGAAGGATCTTGTGAAGTAAAGCTTACGGCTGGCATTAATTCTAAATCACATTAATTTTCAAGACCAAGAAGTGTGCATGTGTATTTGTCTGTCTGGCCCTGGAGCCGGAGCTCTGTTCCACTTGGGATGTTGATTAGATGACTGTCTGGAGTGAAGAACAGCGCACATGTCTTGTTGTGCAGCATCCGTCCTCACCTGCACGTTAACCAGAGCTTGTTTTCTTGCAGAGAGCAAGCCAAGGAACCTGACTCCTGGAGCACCTTATCTCACACGGTGCACTCGGGGGACTACAGTGTCAAGCACCACCGCGGGCTCAATGTTTACACCCTGACAGTTGAAACCAAGGAAGGGGTAGCGACCAGCTTGGAGAGTGACATACAGCACCTTCAGATCCACATGCAGAGCCACCAGCACATGGTAAGGAAAAGGCTGAGGTGATGGAAGAGAAATGGAGGCAGCGGCTTGCAGCCTGGCACCTGGGGAGGAATTCCATATGTAGACACCTTTTGGGGATACTTGTACCGAGATGTTTTCTCTGGATGTTGTTATCAAATATCCAGTCAGGCACCTGCCTGTTTGCTTCTTGTTTGAACACAGGAAGATCTGATAAAGCTATGTTAGGCAGCAGATTCTCTCAGAAGAGAAGCAGGCTTGGGGCCATGCAGTGTTGGCTCTGCTTGGCCTCTGCTTGGCCTCTGCTTCGCCTCTGCTTCCTGCGCCTGCCTTCGTAGCTTGGGACTGGAAAACATCCACTAATGCACATGGTCCCTCCAGAGCCAGTGCATCCAGCAGCTGTTGGCAGTGTAAGGCAGGTTCTGCAGTGAGGCTTAGTTTGTGGGGGATGAGTATGGTGCGTCTCTCTCCTCAGAAAGGAGACTGAGGGCAAAGTCTCTGGGATAGAGACTCAGGGCACACTTGCCCTGGCCACACTGTCTGCATGTCCATAGTGACCCCTCACTGTGCTCCCCTTGGGCCCCATGGTGGTTGGACAGCAGAAGCTATGGGGCTTTGGAAGGGCTTCTTCTCACTGCTTTCAAGTGGATGCCACAGGGTCTTGGTTGGGGTAGAAAGGTGGAATAACAGGACACTTCTGTGCCGTTTCTAAAGAAACACCCATGCCTTTTGCACAGCTAGCATTGCTCATGGCTGTTCCTTCATCAGCTCATATATCCACCATTGCAGTGCTGCAGAATCTAACAGGATGTTTTCGTTCCTTTAAGTGAGGAAGGGGCAAATTGTTTTCTGAAGGTTGTGGGTGGGGCAGGTGGGGGGGTGGTGGTGTTCAGAAGTTTGGGTCACCCTGAGCCATTTTCACCCTTTGCTGGGTGCCTGAGATGTTAAGTACTCCAGATCTCAGCAGGAACTGGTGGCATGAGCAGCAAACCCAAGCTAACTGTGAAATCACTTCCACTTTTCATGGGGGACATGTCCAGCTTGCTGCTTGTTTGCTCATAGGAATGCCAGATGGGTACATTTTGCCTGACAATGAAATCAGAAAAGCTATGTTTAGACTTTTTTCTTTCCAGCACTGTTTCACTTCACATTTAATCTGATTTGAATTTGGAAAGCAGCCCTGTAATTATTTCATTTGGGTTCATTTTGGGTCAGTTGAAAGCCTGTTGGCTTCCTATGGCGACAGCTCTATTTTTCAGGATATAAGCAGAGTGATTTCACCATTAGGATGCTGGAGCTGTTGCGGCCCCTCCTCCTGGAAAACTTGCTTATTCCCAAGGAAGCGTCACTGTCTGTGCCTGTCCGTGCTGTCTGTGTTGCCTGTGCCTGTCCATCCTGGCAGGGAACCAGCAGCGTGGTCTCCGTGCTCTGCAGCAGGGCTGTAGCCACCAGACGGCCAGCATGTTGTTTGATCCTGTTTGTTTGCCGTTGCAAAAAATAGCTGCAGCCAGTAGATATTGCTGCACGTAGAGCCCTGTGACCGGTCTCTGCCACCGTACCATGGGTGGAAATGCCTTGCTGCCTGCCTGATGCTACCTTGCCTTGGGGCGCCTCACAGCCATGGGGCTCTGGCACAGGTGACAGCACACAGGGGAGCTGGGTGGCTGGACTATTTTGAACAGGAGATTCATGGCAAACAGCAGAAGTACAGGCAGTGATTCAGTGGTTGAGTGTTGCAGTGAACATTACATGATCTGTTCGTTTTCCTATGGGGGACCTTGAGCTTGACCATTCACCGAGGTGCCCATCAATGTGATGTCAGTAAAATGGCGTTTATTATCACGTGGCGTACACTTATATACCAGTGACCCACCCTTCGTGTACGCCCCCTTTCTTGCCGACGTAGCAGAATAGAGAACCTATCGCGTCACATCCCGCAAGCCCGCATGCGCACTCTACAACAGTTGAGTGGCTGTGCTCAGTGTTTGCAAACCTCACTGTGTGGAAAGACCAGTGAATACAGTGTCCTGAATGGAGCAGGGGTGATTGCAGTCACTGTTTGTAAATGCAATACCCACAAGTTCCCTGCGATGCATCAATTAGCATATTGGCTGATAGAATATTCAGAGAGAAAAGGGGTGTTTGAACTGAAGGTTTTGTATGAAATTCTGTTCTACTGTGAATGAGAATATTGAACAGAACAAATATCTGCAAAAAAATAGTTCATTAGAGCTTGGCACTTGTGGAGAGTTACAGAAACCAGTGGGATCTCAAAAAGCCA
The DNA here is from genome assembly GCA_013397515.1 of Upupa epops. NCBI lineage: Eukaryota > Metazoa > Chordata > Aves > Bucerotiformes > Upupidae > Upupa > Upupa epops. The sequence goes on along the minus strand of VZRI01007105.1, from coordinate 69,405 downwards.
ATGGTGCAAACCCCTGCAGATGAACGGAGCGCTGTAGGGTGTACGTGGAAGGATTGAGACTGATCACTAATTTCACAAGTCACTTCTTCTAAGACGTGAACACAGATGTGATCCTGAGAAGAGAATTAAAAAGTTACTGAAACAGATGGTTCTTTTAAAGTAAAGCTTTGACTGTATCGAACTACAGGAGCTTGTCAAAGCAGATGCTCTGGAAGGAAAATGCAGATTAGACAGGAATTGAACATGTTGCTGCTGTTCCACAGTAATACATGTATTAATTTAATAGTATGTCAGCATTTTCAGCATTTTATTTCTATTTAGGAAATAAACTTCAGATATTTAATTATGAATGCAGTTCTCAGGAATAGATTAGATGATTAGCTCAGTCCTTCGAGTAGGAGGCAAATGATGATGTTTGGACATTGTCCACCAATTCCCATGTCTGAAGTACCATCTCTGTCAATATAAAGGAAATTGAGCAATGCTGTTGAGAGCCAGAGAGTGCCATTGGGTGGAGAGCTAGTCTTTTTAAGCAGCATTTGCTTAAGCCCTTTGGGGCTAGGCTGGTGTATGTTTGTGTGATTTGGTAGACTGAATTCTGCTGTTTACTGATCTCAAATTTAAGTGTACCCGAGAGCTGTGACTGCAGATGCTCAAAGAGCAATTACAGAGATTACAGTTCTTCTCAGCAGTGGCAGATGGTGCAACAAGGGGGTAGAGAAACAAATTTCAGCTTTGGGGTGTACAGGCTGGCCATTAAGAAAAACATCTTCATGGAAGGTGTGATAAGAATAGATTGCCCAGAGAGGTGGTGGGTAATCCATCATTGGAGGTTTTGAGGACTTGGCAAGATAAAGTCATTGTTGACCTGATACATTGGCAGTAATCCAGCTTCAGGCAGGAGTTTGGACTAGATGAACTCCAGATGCTCTTTCCAAGCAGCGTTTCTGTCATTCTAATAATTTCAGTATTACTGCCTGACAGAACCGATGTGTAAAATATCCCCTGCAGGGTGTAGTGATCTCTGTGAGAGGAGTATCAGGTAAGATGTACAGAGGGAGCAGGAGTCACATCAAATAGGATCATGCAGATGTAGGTGGTGGATCCAGAGTAAACGTGTGACAGAGCAAAATAACCTTTGTTGTTGTTACAGAGCTTAAGGCAGAAGACAGTGCCTGTCCTGGGAGATTCTGGAGACTGCTGTGTTGAAGAAACAGAACCAGATGGTCACCTCATCACCACCTCTCCGAGCCTGGAAGAAATGGCTGGAGAAGGAAAGCAGGAAAGTCTTGTTCATCTGGACATCAGGCAGGTCTCAGACCAAACCCACCAAGAGGAGAAATACAACAGCAGACATTCAGTAGCCTCTAGTGATGCACCAGATTATTTACTGAGTCTGGGAGATGCAAAGAGCCCAGAGAGGATCTGTGAAAGTAAAAACACAGAGACACTGAGTAAAGAGGAAGGGGAGGGGCCAACGTCTGCTGAAGGCTTTGGGACTACATCAGATGAGGACTGCACAGTGAGCCTGTGTGCAAGCCTAAATGGTGCCATAAATCTTCCATCCTGTGGAAATACAAATGAGGAAGCTGGAATGACATCTGCTGCAGTTGTTCTGGATCAAGCTGGCTTGTGCAGTAAAGATAGCTCCTGTCAGGAAGTGAAGGCCGCCGAGGAGCGGGCAGCTGACGGTGCTGTTACTGCGGTTGAAAGTGCAGGCGAAGCCTCAGCTTCCTTGGAGGGTACGGATGCGGTGATGGGACAAACCGAATGCAAGAACTGTGCAGGGGCAACTGAAAAGGCTGCACATCAGCCGCAGGTAGACGATGGGATGTCCGATGCTGGTGAAAACCTGGAAGAACAATCATCAACTGAGGAAGATGTAGCTAGTGCTGCTCAGCCGTTACTTGGTGCTTTTAATGGCACGGAGAGTGCGGATGGGGAAGATGCAGCTGTGGGAGAAGTACCAGTATGTGATGGTATAAATGCAGATGGCAACACTGCCGATATCTCCATCGATCTTTGCAAGACCAGTGATAACAAAGAGATTGGAGCAGACTCACATTCAGATCAGGTAAACAGTGGCTTCTTGGAAAGCGAAGGTGATACTCATGTCGAAGCAACGCAGGATGTCACTGCAAGCAATGGGGCAGCATTGCAAGCAGTGAATGGGGTGATTGTTCCCACGTGTGCATCAAAAACTACTCCTGATCTGGAAATCCATGGCAGAGGGGACCAAGAAGGGCAGGGGGAAGCAGACTGCTTGCTCTCCCTGAAAGACAGTGTGGAAGGTGATGGCCTTGATACTGATGGTGATGGATCTAATCAAAGCAATGCAGAACCTGCAAACTGCCAGGAGAGTTGTAAGGTTGCTGAACGTGTGGCTGAGGCAGTGGATAGCAGTGAAGCCCATGAGGGTGAGCCAGCAGGAACTGATACCAGCAGCAGTGGAGATGGAGGAAGTGCAGATTCTGCAGGCAGAGGCCAGGAAGCTGATAGCTCTCACCCTTCTGCTGATCAGACTGTCATTAAAGATGAAATGGCTGAGAGCTTACAATCGGACACTGCTCAAGAAATCAGATGTGAGCCTGCATTGCTTCCTTTAGAGGCTGCAAGCACGTGCCTGGCAGAAAAAGAGCCTGCACAGACCAGAGCAGAGATAGCAGAACGTGCTTCAGAGCAGGAGGGGCTGTGCACTGCCCTACCCAGGGGAGAGGGGCTAACTGCGAGTCAGGAGGGAGATGTTGCAGTGGCACCTCCCGGGCAGGAGGCAACTCTGCAAGGTACCGACCCTGGCATAGCTCCATGTGCCAAGGGCGCAGACTGTGCAGAGGATAATTTAACAGGCACACCCTCTGCAAGTCATAATGAAGAACCTAAACAAAACCAGGAAGTGGTGGCGGCAGCCAGCTCAGCAGAGCCGGTCCGGCAGTGCAATGAGGAGCATGGCAGGGTAGCTGTCGGAGCTGGCTGGCCTGGGGACCATGCTGGGGAAGAGGGCTCTCCGGAGAAGAGCGTCTCACAGCAGATGGAAGAAGGCAAAGCTGAGTCTGAGCAAGAGGCTTGTGCTAGTACGGAGGAGCAGGTTCTGTCAGAGGAACTTCCTGATGCTGTTTTGAAATCTTCTTCCAGTGGTCAGGAGGGGCCTGTGGCAGGCATCAGTGATGTGGATGCCAGGCTGAAAGGGACAGCTTGTATGGAAGAAGTGTGCAAGGCCGGGCCACTGGATGCAAGAGAAGAGACCATGCACAGGCCTGCATCAGCAGGGAAGTCACCAGGTACAGAGAGTGACCCTTGTTCAGATGTGGTACCGAACCAAGAACATGATCCCAGTCAAACCCTACAACAACTCTCTCTGCATGACAGCACTCCGAAAGTAAAGGATGCTACAGAAATGGGAGCTCCAACTGATGCCTGTGCGGGTAAGGAAGTGTTAAGGCCCATCACAGTAACCCCTGTCACAGCGTATCCAGCAGAGCAGGAGGACACAGAAAACGTCCTTCCCCGACCAGTGCTGCAGCCCATTGCAGAAGAGCCCACGTGTGACAGTGACTCCAGCACTGACACCGTTTGTCTGCCCACTGAGAGTGATGCTGGTCCCACTGTGAAAGCAGCTCAGGGGGAGGTTTTGCCTGAGCCTGATGGAGAGCAAAGTCAAGCTGTACCTGACTCACCCTTCTTGCTGTGTTCAAGCCATTCACTTGCTGTCGAGTCACTGGAAAATCTGGGAGTAAAGAGTTTGGTTTCAGCAGAAGATGGCTCCTCTCCTGATAAAGTTCCTAAAATGGTAAAAAGTTTTGATGCAGTGGTTTTTGCAGCAGAGACACCTTGTTCCCCTGAATTACCAGCTGCAGAGAAAGTCAGTCTTGAGCCCCAAGCTGCAGTGGATGTGGGAGCCAGCCTTAACGGAGAAATGGATTTAAGTTCCTTGACAAAGAAGAGGAACACCAGCCTGATACTGCAAGCTGGACCTGTTACAGGTAGGAAAAATGAGTTGTTTTCCCGTTTTAGCTTTATCTCATAGATGTGCCTGTAGCATCTCATTGGGGCAAGAAGGGAGATAAGAGCAGGAAAGGGCTGCTTTGCAGAGGAAATATAGGTGTTCGTGGATTTTCTTCTGAGAAAGAAATGTGAAGTTGCATATTAGACCTTTCAGTTCAAATGCACATTGCTTGGCTGGACAGGAGCTAAGGACAGGGCATCACGTCACGTGAGTTTGTGCAGAAGAATTTCTAGCACGTGAATCCTCCCTGGAGAAGGAATGAATGGGAGGGAGCCGTTTGGATTACTCTATCTTTAAAGTTACCCACTTTCATGTGGGCAGGAGTGTTTGTTTGCTTAGTGCTATTTCTTCACTTCTCCCCTTTATTTTTACTGATGTGAAATCAGAGGGTGCAGTGGGGCTCTCTTGCATTTTCTTTGCTTGTCGACTTAAAACAGCTGCCAGTGTCCCTCTGAACTGTGCAGAGCTACTTCCTAATTGGCAGGATTAGGTCATTTAAAAAAGCCAGTGAGCCCTACCCCCAGTGCCTTTTCCGGGCTGCAGAGCTTTTTTGTTGGGCAGAGCAGCCGGTGGTGTTTTCCAGTGCATTTACGCAGTGCTGGAACTCAGAGGATGAGTTTTCCTTGCTGCCGGCGGCTGGGAAGTGGGACTGGCGTTCCTGGTGGATGAGTGGACATGGGGGATAGCAGTGGGACTTGGGGAACGGCGTAGACATCTGGCGCCCATGCGACAGAAGCTAATAGAAAACACCACCAGGTAACTCCAAAAAGAGAAATATATAAATTGAATGAAAGAGAAATGGGTTTGTGGCTCCAGCCTGGAATTAAATCCTGGGTGAATTTGCTCCTGAAGCACGGAGCAGAGATGATCTCTGTATTCCACCTGTTCAGGCAGCTGTTAAATGGAAGCAGCTGAACTTTTTCCATTGCCATTTTTTTCTTTGCTATGAGAAAATGATACAGAACCTTTTGCTTTCTTAGCACTGAACAAAACCCCAAAGCTTTTAAATGGTTAAAAATAACATCTATCCTGATACAAGTCATCAAGTTGCAAATCTATAAAGCTATTTCATTGTTTTAACACTGGGAACTCCTTCAGTCTAAATGCAGAGTGGGGTGATGACAGAGTTGTTCTGATGTGTGATAGCAGAATGACTAGGGACAGGGAAAAGAGCTGAGGTTTTTTTTTTGGGGGGGGGTCAATGGTGAATCTAGTAAATCCTTTTTTCATTGAATTCAGGATTTTTAGAAAGTTTATGTTGGCGGATAACCAGTAAACATTAGTCAGAAGGTCATTAGTACATAAGTGAAAGAATAAAAGGTGGCTTAGACAGATGCCTAAAAAGAACCTATTTTAGTGCTGTGGTGGATTGACAGTTCAATAGGACGGAAGAAGCTGTAAGTCAGTACCTGGCAGAGCTTCTTTCTGCTGGGATCCTCCCACTTTGCCAGCCCCATCGGTACAGTCCAAGTTTTTATCTCTTCTTGTAATCTTGGAGACATGACATTGTCTAGGCAGAGTTTTAAGAAGAACAGGGACTAAACAGTCCAGTAAAATAATGACTGTGAAATAGGAAAGTAGTATTAAGCCACCATTCTCCTTTAGGATATGGAAAGGGGAAAAAGGAGGTGATGCTGTTTCTGATTTAATGTACGTAAGGATTTGGGACTAAAGGCTCTTGGAACACAAGGGTCTAAGCTGTCTGTAAGGAAGAATTGCTTATTTGCAATGGGATGTGCTGCACAAAGCAAAATTTCAGCTGGAGTATCTCCTCTTGAAGAACTTTACAATTGCTTTAAGACAAAATGTTAGGGAAGCCCAAATGAAACATTAGCTTAAAACGGAGACAAGCAACTGCTACGAATCCAGTCTCACTGTTTGAAGTATTTCTGAAATTTACCTCCTGTAAAGCAGCATCTAGAGCTCTGACTTGGCAGTAATTCAGGAGAACAGATTTGTTGTTTGTTATGATTGCTGTGCACATTCTTCATGTCCACCTTTGGGGAGGGTGTTTTGTGTGCCACTTCAGTGACAGCCTTCAGTCCTTTGCTGTGTCAGTGCTGGGGAGCTTTCCCTGCAGCCTGTACTGGCTGTTTTGTAGCCATGCAGGAGTCATCAGCTCTCAGAATGAATTGGATCCTTTTTCGATAGATGACAATAAAGCCTTTCCAAAGGAACTGCAGGTCACGAGGCCATTTCTCAGAAACACGCGTGGTCAGAGGGTTTTGTTGTCACGCTAATTTATCAGAGCTGTAGCAGGCTGATAGTTGCTGTTACTATTACTCTGAATCATGGATCTCTTCACATTTTTTGTTTCTGTTGTGAAATTGCTCCCAAATATAGAATCACTGAGTGTTTTGGGTTGGAAGGGACCTCCAAAGGTCACCTAGTCCAACCTTCTCTACAACAAGCTGGGACATCTCTAACTAGAACAGATTGCCCAGAGCCCCATCCAGCCTGACCTTGAATGGCTCCAGAGATGGGGCCTGCACCACCTATCTTGGCAAACTGTTCCAGTGATCCACCACCCTCAGATTAAAGAGCTTTTTCCTGATGTCTAACCTAACTTGACCCTGTTCTAGCTTAAAATCATGATGCCTTATCATGAGATTCCACAACCTCCCTGGGCAGCCTGTTCCAGTACTCTGTCACCATTACTGTCAAAAAGTTTCTTCTCATATTGATGTGGAACCTCCTGTGTTCCAGCTTACATCCATTGCCCTTTGTCTTGTCATTGGATGACACTGAGAAGAGCCTGGCTCCATCCTTCTGACACCCACCCTTTCCACATTTATAAACATTAATGAGGTCACCCCCCAGTCTTTTTTTTTTTTTCCAAGCTGAAGACATCCAGCTCCCTCAGCCTTTTGTCATCAGGGAGATGCTCCACTCCCTTCATTATCTTCATGGCTCTGCACCTGACTCTCAAGCATTTCTGTGTCTTTGTGGAACTGAGTGGCCCAGAACTGGACATAATATTTCAGATGTCTCACCAGGGCAGAGTAGAGGGGGAGGAGAAACTCTCTTGATCTACTAACCTCTCCCCTTCTAATCCACCCCAGGATGACATTGGCCTTCTTGGCCACAAGGGCACACTGCTAGCTCATGGTCATCCTGCTGTCTACCAGGACACCCAGCTCCCTTTTTCTTACGCTGCTCTCCAGCATGTCAGTCCCCAACCTATACTGGTCCCTGGGGTT
>VZRI01007105.1:39197-61511 GCA_013397515.1 Upupa epops | reverse complement strand
CCTTTGGTGAAGCCATTAGATTGCCCCTAATGACGCTCTTGTCCTTCAAGACAAGACGAGACAGCACCAAGGACAGGTTCTTCCATCACTTTTCCAGGGATGGAGATGAGGCTGACTGGTTTATAGTTACCTGGGTCCTCCTTCTTGCTGTTTTTGAAGACTGAAGTGACAATTAATATGCTCCAGTCCCCAGACACCTCTCCTGTTACCCACAGTGTACCAAAAACGATGAAGAGCAATCTAGCAATGACTTCTACCGTCTCCCTGAGCACTCGTGGGTGCATCCCATCAGGATTTATGTACAACCCATGGATTTATGTACATCCAGGTTGCTTAATTTGTCTCTAACCCAGTCCTTATCAACCAGGGCAAACTCCTCCTTTGTTCTGACTTCCTCTGGGCCTCATCAGGACAGCCTCCAGCAGTATAGACAGAGACACAGAAGGCATTCACTGTCTCCACCTTCTCCATATCCTCTGCCACCAGGGCCCCCACCTGATTCAGCAGGGTTCTACCTCTAGGTAGTAGCCTACCCCTCTAGGGTTAGTTTTATCTGCACTGTATTTGAAGAATCCCTTTCTGTTGTCCTTGACCTCTTTTGCACATTTAATTCCAGGGAGCCTTTGGCTTTCCTAGTTGTGTCTCTACATCCCCTGACTAGAGTTACAATCATCCCAAGCAGCCATCTCCTCCTTCCATGACCTATAGACTTCCTTCTTCCTCTTGAGTGTGCCCTGCAGCTCCATGTTTACTACACAGTTCNTCCCTGTTTAACTACACAGTTCTTTTGACTACCTTTCTTGACTTCCTACCTGTTGAGATACTCTGATCTTGAGCTTGAAAGAAGTGGTCCTTGAATGCTAACCAACTACCTTGGGCTTCTTTCCTTTCTAGTCTCCTGTTTCATGGGATTTCCCCTAGCTATTGCTCAAAAAGGCCAAAGTTGGCCCTCGTGAAGTCCAGGGTTGTGACTGCCTGGCCTTCTGTTCCTGACACATGAGATCCTGAACTCCACCCTCAACCTTTGCTGCTTCAACCAGACCCTTCCTGTTAGTGAGAAGAAGATCCAGCAGTGTTCCTCTCATCATGGGCCCATCCACCATTTGGATCAGGAAGTTGTCATCAATGCACTGGAAGAACCTCCTGGACTCTGGATGGCTGACTCGTATCACAGAATCACAGAATGTTAGAGAGTGGAAGGGACCTCAGAAGGTTATCCAGTCCAATTCCCTTGATGACGCCCCCTTGAACATGTCCAGGCACATTTTAAACATATCCATGGTTATCTCATGGCCTCCATTTAGTTTCAGCCTGCCCTCAAAACATAGAATTCAAAGGACTGATTGCCCTATGCAGGCAATAAACTAGTGACTGATCACAACGCTGATGGAAAGTGACACAGCTGGAGGATCCTCCTTTCATAAGGCAGCTTCTCATGCTGTTGGCTTTAGACTCAGACCAGCATGACAGCTGAGTGATGGGCTCTGCAGGCACATAATTTGCAGGCTGATAGGTGCTAGTCATTAAAAAAAGGCAGCAGTTAAGGTGTGAAGTCACATCATAGAAGCCAGACTGGGTGAGAAGACATGTGCGTGCTGACAAAATAGATGTGTCTTCTTGGCAGAAAGCAGCCCCTGCACAGCTAGGTTGTATGGTTGGGGTTCAGCATCTTTAAGTTAATGAATATTGTAATGACTGCTCCCTAGAACATCTCCCAGGAGAAATACCCCTAGTGCATCTCTTGTAGATCCCAGAATTTAAATTCACTGCTAAATAGAAGACCATCATTATTTTTAATTTTACCAGCTTACACCTCATTCTCATAATGGCATATTCCCTGTGGAAAAGCACCTGCCTTACTTCCCCTCCCTTGTTAGAGCAAAGGGTGAACTGATCACAGATATCATGAATGATACCACACATATGATAAGGTGCTTTCTGCCCCAGAGACCACTGCATTATAGTGCTTTTCCTTTGAGATGTGTTTCTTAATAGAAGTTTGGGAAGAAGTAGCAGAGTACACAAAAATTGTCTCCTGGAGTTTCATTCTGAAGGTGCATGCCTTCGTCCTCTAGTACTTCTCCAGTGTAGTTTGTCACTGTGCCACTGCCTTCTGACCTCAGTGTGGTGGGGCTTTTTGCCTTGTTTGTTCTGTCTTTGGACCAAGACTTCAACCATCACAGCATCGTTACCGATCCCAAGCAGATGTTGTGATCATGATCTTTTCTTTGCCAGCAAACGGGGCTGACAGAAGCGTGTAGCATTACCTCTGATTTCTCATTCAGCCCACAAGTTCATCTGGTCCAGACAAAGTCTTGCTAGTTTGACTTAATGATCTTGGATTAGTTTATCAGTAGAACAGTAGAAAACCAAATAGGCCCAAAATCAAGGGTAAACCTTAAGGCCAATAGAAAACCATTGGTGATGGTTGTTAGAGCAATTTCCCTGTGAAGACGGAAGATTCCTCCTGCTTAATCCCTGAATGAGTAAACTCACTGCAAACATAGGTTTCACTTAAGGAGGTGTTGACATCCACTCACTGTTTGTTTTTAGTAGAAATGAGAGTGGGAGTGGGATAAGAGGTGGGGGTTAGCCCTAGCGCAGCCACTCTCCCAGCTGGGTGGCTTTGGTCAAATCACTCCTCTTAAAGTATCCTGTGTGTTGTCAGAGTCATTAGTTTGGGGTCAAAAGAGTATCAGGACATTGACTTGATGCCAGAAAAGGGTAGGTAGAAGGGAATCCCTGTGGAACAGTGACTAATGAAAGCTTTACTGGGCCGAGAAAGCAGCCAGGGCGTGATGTTTGTACTGCTGTAGTGGTGACACTACCATGGGAGCAGGCAAAAGGGAAAATCAGCTGGGACTTTATATACTCTGTGAGTAAAGGATTTACCTTTCTAGTTGGGGGAATTATTGTGATCCTTAAGGCAGGGTAGGTAAGATGAACTTTTGAAGCTTGTGGTTTATTTTTATTTTCAACATTTGCAGTACTGCTGCAAGAAGGCAGGCTTGGTTTCTTGCCTTATCTTTGGCTTATGGTAAGACCCAAAAGAGCAAACACTGTGGCTCTTTAACTAGACAAGTGGGAGCCAAGAAAATACATGAGCAAATACAGGCAGATGTGCTCAACCTTACCTAGAATGGTTCAGGAGTTTTACCACATGCTGACTGCTGTTTCATAGTTGCCTTCAGTCCCAGACACACTAGTTGTTAAAACTAGTAACAAACAAGCAGCGAAACAGAGAATGAAAGCAGATGTTGGAAGTCAAATTGACTTGTCCAAAGGGTTTGGGGATTGGGTTGTTGTTTTTTTTTGAGAGTGGTTTGAATAAACAGAAAAATAGCAGCAGCACTAAAAGAAGCCCATTTTTAAATTGCCTCTGTGAACCCTCTTTTCACAGGGAAGTTGGAAATGAAAACTGAAGACGAGGTGGATTTTGTGAAAGATCATGACAAGAGTGCAGCCCACGAGGAAGCGGTGAGTGCCACTTCTGCTTTGTTACCTTGACTTTTTTAAAGTGCTTTATAAAAAACTATTCTGCTGCTGTGGCCAGCCACCTAACCTGCTGGTTTCCTTTCTGTAGTCTTTGAAGAGCTGAACGGCAGCTGTCACTATGACGTTGTTTTAGCCTTTTAAAAATAGTGTGGGCTTTTACAGACCTCAACTGCTGTGTTAAGCCACACTTAGATTGTCTCAGTCAGTGACCCAAAATGTTCCTCGTGAGGCAGGACTGTACCAAGTTGAGTAGACAATTTGATAAAAGCCTCATAACTTGCTTGGGGCTAGTGGTGGTGTGTGGGAACAGGCAGTGCCTTCAAGGTCCCCACGTGTGGTCCTGGTGAATCTCCCCAACTGCTCTCATAGCAGAGTATGGTGGTTCTGGCTGATGCTTGTGCAGACTCAGAGGGTTAAAGACATTGCCAGCTGGGAGTGTTAGGGCCTTTGCTGGAAGTAAAACTAATAATGGGAAGACATTCAGGAATGAAATGTGGCTCAAAACACCATATTCTTCACGTTGGTGAAATGATATTAAAAGACCATGCCAGGGGTCGGAAATCTGTTGGTCTTGTTTCCTGTTACTTGTGCTTTGCCGTGGCAACTCTGTGTGTCACACACATACATATGTTTAAGGGACTGTTGCATGATTTTGAAAAAGTGAATAGCTTGGCTTCACATGAACTTGATAGTGTTTTAAAGCACCACCAATGCATGGGTTTTTTTTAGTTTAGCCTTTGCTGTCTGGATTTGTATTTGTTTCAGGATTTTATAGAGATGTTTCTTGTTGCTGCAAAAGAAAGTGTTTTGTAAATGCTGAGTTGCTTGTGGCCCGTGCTGGTGCAAGTTGCTGTGGAGCAGCTGTGTTTGTGTGTTCCCGTACTAGTATGAAGCTGCTAAGGGAGAAAACATTGCAGGGATGAGTTAACACTGCAGGGTGGAGCACCAAAAAACTTTGCTCATCACAGTAAAGCTCTTTAGGCAGCAGAACAGTCTTGCCAAAGCTTGTAATAATATCAGGTTTATTTTGTTTTTAACAAGTTAAGACTTAATTGCTGTAGCTGTTTGCTTGGTGAGTTAGCCAGGGACTAAAGTGAATAACTTTGCAAGCTGAAATCTGCTGTCTGATAAGTGAGTCTTTTGTTACTGGAATGTGTGAGTGTAAAGATGCTGATGATTTATTTTCTTAACTGAACCTTTACTAGAGATAATTTTCCTTACTGATAATCTGTTAGTAAAATAAGATAACTTCAGAATCACTGCACCATCTTTTCCTTTCAAATGGGAAAAAAAAGAGAAGAAACATAGTAAGTTTGGCTTCCAGTTTGCACGTTTCACAGGCTTTTGGGGTTTGTGTGAGTGTGCTTTCTTCTCCTATCCTCTCCCCTCCCACCCGGTCAAACACCTCTTTAGAAATCTGGCTTTTCTGGTGCAGGAATGGGAGTGCCAGGGGAATGGAAAGTTTGCTGCAGGACTGACAGGGTTTCCTGTTGCTAAGTTCAACAGAAACAAAATAACAACTGCACTATATTAAGGTCTTTTAAAAAAAGTCAGTGGCAGGCTTTATAAATAGAGCTTAATTCACACGTGTAGGTTGGGTAGCTGGCTGGTGAAAGCCATCGCCAAGCGTGCATCTCCTGCCACGTCCTGTCTCTGCTTTATTTAGTGCTGACTTTTTTTTGTAGCCAGGAGTCCTTCAGGTGCTCATTGCCTTCTCATTACAGAGCCATTCTGTGGTTAGAAAAAGCTGTTTTCATGACTTGTTGCAAATAGAGATGATGTTGCTTGCACCTGGTCAGGAGCTACAGGTATTCAGCAGCGTCAGCAGCTTTGGAGCTTGGGAACTGCCTTCACCTCTCTTTTATGGGTGAGGATTTTGCACATTGCTTTTTATAAAGGTGCAATGTGGGAAGATGTTTATATGCAGACACTATTAAGCAAATAGTGCCTAAAAATTGCAACTTCTTGTATAGTGCAGTCAAGCTGAATGCTGGTAAGCAGGAGCACACTACAGAGAGAAAGGGGAACAGTTCTTCTCGTGAGTTGAATTGTGAAAGTGACAATTACCTGAGTTTGTGATGATGGTGTTACATGTGTCAGATTGCACATGCTTTTTTCCTCTAGTTGTTTCAGAAGACTTGGCCTGAGTGAGGCTCTCATGTGTGTCATGGAAAAGCTGCAGCTGAAAAACGTTTAGGAAAATAGTGGTTTGTAGGGTTATAAGCACTAAAAGGAAAATAATAGGGAAATGTTCTTTCCAATTAAAATGTGTTTTTAAAGTGACTGTTTCTTAAATCTCCAGAATATTTTCTCGGGGGTTGCATTTGTTCAGCTATAGAAGTTCTGTAACCAGAATTTCCAAGGTTCCCTTCATGTTGGGTTGAGGGTGCTCATCTTGCTGGAGACTTCTCTGGTACTTCCTGCATTAGGAATCTTGAGCAGGCTTGGGGCAATCACTTGGTGCAAACTATTAAAATTAAACTTCAGCATTTTTTAACTTGAATGACTTCAGGTTCTTGAGTCAGAGAAATCTGTTTGGGCTTTCTCATTCTGGGATACTAAATGAATCTAGAAATGGCATCTGGTGCATTAGGAAAGTAAAGCAACAGTTTAAAATGAGCTGTACCCTCATATGCTTCCCTTCTTGTGTTGATCCCAGGAATTTGTTATGACTCATTATTGGCTGAATCTTTGTCTTCGTGTGGCATGATGAATAAGGTTGTACTGCTGGTTTCATCTGACAGCTTTGGTAGTCTGAGCCTGTGACTGACAGATTGTAGCTGGCTGACCCCAGAAACTGAGTTCACTGGGAAATCACCTTCTAGTATTTAATAATTTCATTAGCTACTTCCTATTGAATTTAATTCATCCTACCTTTATCACATTAATTCATTTTCAGAAGTCACAACCTACGAGATGAAGGTAGAGAATAGAGTTAAGGTTCAGAGTGACCTTAAGAAATTGGAGAGTGCATCCAGATAAGAGAGAGAAGCAGCCACAGAGCACTTCATTGGCAAAGAAGAAAGCAAAATGGGCTTTTACTAAGTCAGGTTTAAGCTGGAGAGGGATGAGGAGGAGTAATGACTGAGGATTTTTAGTGGACCACAAATGAATCATCAGTGAGAGGCTATTGCGAAAGAGACACATCTTGTTTTGAGTTAGAGTGAAGGATTGTCCTCCATAAGGTGCAGGAGGTGACTTGCTTTTGAGCGGCCTTGTAGAGTCATCACCACTGTCACTGGATCTGGTTTGAGGTGCCTGGCTCACAGTAGGACACAGGGATACTGGCCAGTGTCCAGAAAGAAACAAGGAGATTAAGAAACGTGAGAAGAGGCTGAAAAAATTAAATTTCTGCAGTGCAACAAAAAGAAAACTGTTGTGCAATCCAGCAGGCTGCCAACATGTAATAATGGTTATTAAAGTCCCAGATTGCCACGGCAGCTTAATTTACTGATTTGTTAATTTGCCAGGATGATTTAGGCTGGATGTTGAGAAAACATCCTGTTATCATAATGAAACTGTCGCAAGACCACCTAGGAAGGTTAGAAAGCCTCCTTCTCTAGGAGTTGTTACAGATAAGATAGATGATGCTCTGTTGGGACAGAGCCCAAGGTCTGCTGCCCATTGAGTTTGCTTTGTGGGCCCCAGGTTTGTGCTTTACTGAACAGAGGGAGCAGCTTGACTGGAGTCCATTAGGGTATATAAAGAAAGGGGGCAGTGATGGTAGTACTCTAGGAGATGGTCTGGACTGGGTAAAAAGTGCTTGCAGGACTGAAGGGATATGCACATGCCATTAAATTGGGTGCTGGAATGGACAGTAGGTGTGAAGGATTCAGAGACTTGTCATAGGCCCGTTTCTCTTCTCAGTGAAAGGAAGGAAGTTACCACCAAGGAGAACACTGCCACCTCTTCTGGTGACTGCTCCTTTGGAGGAGATTCTGGTTCTGGTTGTTGGTCAAATCAAATAGCAGAGAGATGCTTCATAGCTTAGAACTGCTGAACCTTACCAGTGACCCAAGACAAAGGTTTGTTGCAGTTCTCCAGGCTCCAGTTTATTTTCTTAGGATCCAACTTCTTTAACAAACTGTTCACCCTGAGCACCTGCCAAAATTCAGATTTGTCTGTGCACACTGAAGCTTGTTTTCTCTATCTCCACGTGTGTACATGGCTATGTACTATGGGATGGTGACTGCAAATCCCTGTTTTCCAGAAAGCTGGTGGGACAGCATGGGCAATTGCCGGGCAAGAGACTGAAGCATTAGAAACAAATCAGAGGGGGGTTCAGTGGGTTCAGTGTGGGAAGTGCAGCCTTAACAATAGGCTGCATCCTCACCCTGCCTCTTAAAAATCACTTGTGTAATTCTTTATTTGTAAATGTTGTCTCGTAACTACAGTAAACATGGAAAAACCCAGCCAAAAAGGAGCCTGCCCTAAGCCTGGCATTAGTGCTGAAGTGACACACACATACCCATTGGGTCATTGGGCTTTGGGCTAAGTCATCTGTGAGGTCCCTTCTCACACCCACCAGCATCCTGTGTCTGCCCTGGATGCTCAAAGCAGAGGCTCGAGGAGGAAATTGTGTCAGACTCTGAGTATATTCATCGCTGTGCAGAACAGGTCACCCTGGATTGCGCCGTCTGTTCTGTGGATCGCTGTGTAAGCTGTCGGGTTCACAGTCTGTTCTGCAGGGAGTTAAAGCAGGGGGAAAGAAAAGATAAATTCAAACATGGCCAAGTTCCTCGCTTGGCCTTTGCCATGATTCATGCTCTGAAATCTGTTAACAGGACTAAGCACAGGAAGGTATTTATCGTTTGCAGAACTTCTGTGACAGGGACTTTTGCTTCAGCTCAGTTTCTCTGGGTGCTACAGATCTGATACCTTTTTCTCCCCAACACTGCTGATGCTCAGCTTGAGACAGTGGTTTCCGAGCTCAGTAACAGGATTCACGGATGTTAGCCAGAGAAGCAGGAACGCAGACACCGAGCCAAATCACCAATGCAGTGCAAAGATGCTGCTCCCAGGTTTGGCACAGTGTGAGCCTGAGGCAGGATGAGTTAGGTGAAGGTGCCAGTGCCACCCCCCCATCGCTTATTGTTGCCATGGGGCTTGTGCTAGCCCTCACTGATCTTTGGAGATGGTGAGTTGCTTCTCCTCCCTTACGCCTTTCCCTTCAGATACTACTGACAATGGTTTTTTAGAACAAAGATAGCTGTGTGTAGCCCTGATGCTGGTTAATATTCCAATTTCCTCTAATAAAACATGTGGCTTTGCCATCCTCCCAGTATGAGCAGGAAAGGAAGTTTATCCTGCAGCTTTCTCATAGTCCTTGTTAAAAGCATCGAGAGATACCTGTGATTTTACTTATTGTCTGCAAATACTGGTGCCTTGAAGGCAGAGCTGTGTGTATATTCCTGCCATAATCTTGAGATGGATATAGATTAAAGACAACTGTTTAATGTGTACAAATCTTCTGCAGTGTTTGCTTTTGGCTTACTCCAGACAAAGGGATTCACTCACACATTATTTAACATCAGTGTATTAAAGTAGCTTTCTGAGGCCCTTTTTAGGATCAGCCCTCCATGATTTCACAAACTGGTAAAACACAGCTGAAGGGTTTCCCGTATAGAAAATCCTGGATTTGGAGTTCTCATCCAGCGGTTGGATGCACTCATTCTTTGTGCAGTCATGAAAGGATGGATCCATAAAATAATGGATATAATGACTGTTAGTGTAGCAAAGGAATGCTGGCACTGAATATTGTACCTTGAGAAGGAAAACACTGTGCTAAGATTGAATGGTTCCGTCTCCCGTATCGTATGGGTTCTTTTATTTGTGTTTGACATCTCTTAAAGTTTTGTGGTGTAACTGTTGAATGGTGGATGTGGTTACAGCACACTGAATTCCTGGTCTGAAGGTAGAGGAAATTAAGATGATAACATGGGAGACCAAGTGAGAGCTTTTCAATGGAGACTCTGTTATTATGGGTACTTTGGTGTGTCGCCTCACTGGGATTTTATCCTCCTAAAGGAACCTGTCAAGCTCCTTTCTGATACTTTGGAAGCCAAAGTTGGAACTTTACAATGTAGAGAATGTCAGCATTTAAGGTTTTTTGTAGACTTCGGTATTTGCAGGTCATGGGTAGTTACACCGCCTTAGAGGAAAACCTCAGTAATAGGAGAAATAGGTTTTTAATTATCAGTATTAGTGAGAAGCCATGCCCTGGTGCTGCAGTTCTCTTTCCATCCTAGAGTAGCCTCCATCCTACATAGCAGGTAGTTTTAAGTAGAGTTTTTCAGGATTTGTGCCAAGTCCAGAAAGTCTCCTGAAAGGTGAACCACAACAAGAAGTGTTGTGTAGAGGGAGAAAGCCCTTGAGTACCACTGGGTCACGGCTTCAGCAGTGGCACTGTGGTTCCTCCTTTGCTCTGTCAGCACAAGTGTTTGGGAGGTTTTGCTGTGAGTGGGCCAGGTTCAAATGTGTGATGAGACCTGGGCAAAGCTTTTGTTCTGGGTTCAAAGCAGTGTCTGCCATTTGGGGAGTTTTGGGAGTTGTGGAACAGCTTTCTTCCTTTTTCTTACTCTGATGGAAGAGCCATAAGCCAGGTGCAGTGTGGAAAAGGTGAGGTTAGAAGTTGGGACTAGAAATGGTGGTGAAAACTTCTGTTGTTTCTTTGAGCAAGTTACTAAAACATCATCGTTCACATGGAGCAGATTCACTGCTCTGTGGATTTGTCAGTGATGCCTTTCCTGCTGCCTAGTCTCTGCTGTGCAGAATGGTAGAGGAGTCACGGAGAGGGCTTTAAGCTTGGTGCTGTGGAACAGTATAGATGGTTAGTGTTGCAAGGAAAGATTAAAATACCTTTGTCTCTATGGAAGGGATGGAGTCATTTGGTACCCAAGCATATGATATCTAAAATAAAAGCACTTTACTGGCATGGAAGGGTGTGGGTTTGGCTGAGCAGAGACAGCTGCAAGTCAGAATTAAAACCTCAGGGACAGAGCAGTGCGTTGGTGGTGTGTTTGGCCGTGGTCAGTCATAGCTGTCCTTAACTGTCACAGCTGCAAATTCATCAAAATCTTCAAGGAAAGGAAACTTGTGAGTTTTGGTAGAAGACTGGTATTAGTCATTGGTCACAGTGAAGAAGAGGTAATGCCTCCACGTGCAGATCCTGTTAAAAATGTGGTCAGCAGTGATGTTTTATTGGGACTCCAGAGCAGGTAGGTGTAAGGGATAAGCAGAGAGTTTCTTCTCTGGGTCATTCACCTTCTTCCATTGCTGGTTTGTTGTTTTTAGTCCTGTGGTCTGTGTTTTGGACTTCTGCTTTGGAGTATCCCCAGCACAGAGGCTGCAACAAGAATGTGACAAGAGTTTTGCAATGGTTTAATAAAATATACTTGATCAGCTGTATAGGGGTTAGCAGTTTTCACGAAGGCGGTAGCTGTGCCCAAGAGACTAATGCAAAAGATAGAGCCAATATTTCTGGGTTATCTCATTTGCTTTCTGTTCTGTTTATATAGTTTGAATCAGAGGACTTGTTG
This sequence comes from Upupa epops, assembly GCA_013397515.1. NCBI lineage: Eukaryota > Metazoa > Chordata > Aves > Bucerotiformes > Upupidae > Upupa > Upupa epops. Next base: position 50,478 of record VZRI01007105.1, on the reverse strand, counting down.
CTAGCCAGACTTGCACTGCTCTCCTGTCAAATCTGCAGAAGGACCTATGTTCAGCTTACAGTTTTGGCAGCCTCCTTAAAGACTTGACCTTGATGTATACCCTGATACCACCATTACAGCCATGATAATCATAATTTCAACTTATTTATTCACTTAGCTGTCTGGGGTCATATTCTCTCCTGCGGGAAGTACAGCACCTTTATCCAGTACCATGTGTCTCCCTGTCCTGAAGCATTTCCATCTTCTCTGGTGCAGGCACAGGCAGTGTGTCTGCAAGCACCATGGCACTGGTCTACCTGCCTTTACCTTCTTGTATGTTGTCCTTGCAGCTGGTGAGATAAGAGGCAGGAACGTGAAGCCTTGCCCTTGCTAACTCATTGGTCTGAGTTCTGGTACTGAGTCTGCTTAGCATCAAGTGACTTGTTTTTCTTCTGTCTGAGAGTGTACTTACCTCCATAAATCACAAGAAGATCATAATCCTGACTTTCTTGACACTGAACTTTTGCTTGGTTTCTTAACACAGCTGGTTACACTAAATGCCTCGAAGTGGTTGAGAGAGATACTCTTTCCAAAATACACATTTTCAAAGGCAAGAGGTGCAGTTCTCTGAAGCACTGATTTCAATCTGAGGTCTTGTGCTGGGGGACACAGAAATCCCTTCTGCCCCTCCAAAGTATTCCACTGCAGATCACATTGATTCTTCCCAAAGGCGTGGGCAGGTGTGGGCTGTTGAAGTCTGCTGAGATTAAAGAAATGCTTCTTGGTATTTTATTCCACTATTATTTTTAGTTTCAGCTCTCTGCCTGTAATGAGTTTGGGAAATGTATGCTTACCTGCTCTCCTGGGAGGAGGTGGGCAAGTCTTGGCTTCAGATGCCTGTATGCAAGGGGTGAAAAAATCAGAGCAGTAATGCCCCTTCTAAAAGAGAAGGAGGGTTACTTATACCGTTTTCAAATTACCACCTGCAGATGCCCAAAGAGAGGTGTTGATTGTAAAGATTGGGGTCCCATGGTGTTAAAAGGGGAACGGGAGAGAGTGAGTCCTCTGCTCCCCGTTGCCTGGGCTGAAATAGGGGTTTTGGGCGTTCTACAAATTCTGGATTTCATTACGCTGTGAGGAAACCTGGAGTGAAGCTTCTAAAGGTGGTGGGTTTTTTTTGTTCATAGCTGAATATTTGGGTTGCAGAGTCTGATTTTGCTCCGTAAGATTCATTTTGTATTTGTGTTTTCTGTCTTTGAGAAAGCTGAGGTGTGTCACAAATGATGCAAAAAGCACCCAGAGCAGTGTAGATAGATTCTCAGGCTTCTTTTGTAAATCTTAAGAGTATAGACTAAATAAATAACTTATTTCTGGCCTCAAAATCCTTACAGTGCAGCAGACGACAAAAATTTGCGTCTTGGAGTAGCTCCTAGAATTCTTTAATGCTGAAATATCTCCTCTGCTCGCAAACCTGGGGCTCTCCTTCCTTCAGATAAGGAGTTTCTGTTTAAACCGGCTTTTCTTGCGACTGTCCTTTTAGACAAGGGTTGGCACAACTCAGTCATTACCAGTGGTGACACTAGGAGTGCCCAGCAGGAAGATCACTTTTGAAGGTAAGGTGAAACAAGTTCTCTCTATTAAAAGAGCAAAGGGGCAAAAAAATCTCTGCTCTGAGTGCTGGCTTCTCTGTCTCCATACACACAGAAAAAGGATTTTGAGAGCATTTTAAAAGCTTTATAAAGTTGGGTTTTTCCAAGAATTTATGTAGAAACATTTTACCAAGTGGCAGCTAAATTCATTGTTGAAAAATAGGATATTTTTGTCTAAGTTATATATTTTTAGGTCATCTTGGGAGGTAAAACCTCCCAGGACAAGTTTTGATGCATGTCTGAAAGAACACACATTGCTCACAGTATCTGTTAAGTTGTCCTGTCTGGAACCTTTTGGCAGGTTGGCTCTGAAAATACATTGTATGTTATCTTTACGGAGGATGTCGGCAGATGTCTTGGATCCTGGCAGTGAAATAGCAGGAGCGGAGGCAGTACAAACCTGGGGTTTACTTCCAGCTGAGGGCTGCTGGAAGTGGAAAGGAGCGCCAGGGAGGTGATAGTGCTGCAGGTGACAGTTTTCGTTCTGCAGAGCAGAAAGCAGCTGCAGCTGGGGATGTTTTAAGCTAATGTTAGGTAGATAGGTGAGATAATGTAGGTGTCCATCTGGGAGTTGTGGGTTTTTTAATTTCTCGCCTGAGGCTGGGGAGCAAAACCAGACCCTGGGGGACATTCAGGCTGTTTTTTCCCCCCAGACTCCCAAGGAAAGGGGTGGGGGGATTGGGGCACTGACTACAGCCGATAAAAAGAGAGTCCAAAGTCAGGAAAGGAACCCAACTAATACTTTCTTCCAGTCTTACCAATTGACCCAGCCAAAAAAAGCATAAAATAACAACAGCTGTTGAAAAAAAAAGTCTAAATCCTGTGCCCATACCAACAGATGTTTTCATAAACCCTGGAGTTTTAGGTTGTCTCGGCTTAAATACAGTATGGGGGTGAAAGGAGTCCAAAGGGTGTAATACATCTAGGACAGATTTCTCTACATAGAACAACTTTATAAGCTGTCAGTGAAGCTGTAAACAAAGTCACACCAAAATATATAGCGGTTTTTAGTATAAATTGTGTTTTTTTGCTTGTTACTGGCTGCTTGGGTTAACAAAGAAAATATTTCCCTTTCAATAGCTTTCAGATCTTTTGCTGGGTATTTTTTCTTATGCGTCTGCATTAAATAAGCCCATTTAACAAAACCTGATCCTCTTATAAACATGGAATAATGACAGTATCCCACATATGGGTTTCATTAATTTTTGCATGTTTTGAAGTTGCCTTTTTTTCTCTGAAAGACTAACTTCAGAAACAGCAGAGATTCATGCTGCATAATAGCCAGCATGACTAACTAGCTGAACAGTCAGCAGTTCTAACTTGGGATAGAAGGGGTTTCTAGTTAAATTAACTATTGCAAAACAAAAAGGATGATTTTTTTGTATCTGTGCAGAGTGATGCTGCATGATCTGTGCTCCTCCCAGTTACTGCTTTGCTTTGATTGAGCTGGCATCAGTTCTGCTGATTATTTGCGAGCTTTCTTGCTTCTGAGTCTTGTAAATGTTTTGGAATGTAGCCTCAAGAAAGAGCTCCAGAGCATTTCCCCCTTTCTTCTTCTGAAGAAAACAAAACCAACCCTTTCCTTGTAGTCACTGGCAAGATATTTTAGATGCTCAGTTTTCCTTATCTGTAGCTCAGCGACCTTTGCCGCCCCTGGGATAGCATGAATCAGTAGGATAATTTGGAAAAATTGCAAGGCTCCCAGATATAATAAATGCTGGGGCTTGACATTTTTTGCTACAGGTATCGCTGTCCATTAGTTCAAGTTTGCTAGTTTATCTGTTGATTAAAGCTGTTAAATGTGTGGAAATGCAGCAGCTGTGGCAGGCAGAGAATGGCAGAGGGAGCTCAAAACCTCCATGACTAAATTTTCCTAAAACACCTGTATTGACCCAAAATTCCCAGTGTTAGCAAGGACGTTCCCCACCTTTACCTGAGTGAAGCAGGGTTTGAATCCATTATTCCAGTTAGGAATTATCCTTGCAACAACAAATGCTACTGCAAAGGGGTCTTTGACATGCTGATAGAGGAGATGTGGCCCATGTTCATGTATAACCTTAAAAATAAATATTTTCTTATTTTTCTGGAGTAGTGCCAACAGTTGAGAAAATTCCTCACTAATGATGATGCTTCCACATACCTGGCTGTTAATTATGCATATCTTTTATGTCCTAAAATTCCTGTAACAATATTTTCTTCAAACTGGGCTAAAGAGAATATATTTAGCATGTATTGGTATAGCAATACTGAGCAATGGCTTTGTGGACTCAATGAACCTTTCCCCTTGCATGTACATCTTAGATTAGAGGGATTAAAAGGGGGTAAAAATTAGTAAAAACAGGTTTCTTCTGCAGGGTCAACATTCTTTCTTGGGCTCTTGAGCTGTAAAGACGTGTTTGTTTAATATTCTTTACAGAGGACTACCAGGGAAACGGATAAAACACTGAGCAAATGAATACTCATGTGGTCCTACAGCAGACCTCCCAGGCGGGAACTGGAGGCCAAATGCCTGCTCTCAAAGTTTGCGTTGGATTTTATTTCAAGTTTCCAAATGCATGTAGAGAGGGCATGAAAATATCGGTTGGATATGAGTGTAGGTAGGAGGGTAAGCTGGAGTGTCTGTTATTGCTAAGGAGTAGGGGGCTTGGCTGCATTCAGAGCATCTCAGTTACCAGTTGGGTTTGAGATTCACCTCCCCACAAAGCAGACAGAAAAACTGGAAGGGTAGAAATAGCACAGTGTCTTCAATCCCTTGCCTTTATTAGCAGCCAAGCAAAAAATTGACCTGGAAATATGATGGGTGTCTTTGTATGGTGCTCTGCTTTCTCACCACTTCCCCTCCTAAATTTTCAAGTTGCAAGATGAAAGAAGAGATAACTTTTCCCTTTTGACAGAGTGCCCAGCCAAGACAATACACTGGATGGTGTGGGCTTCCCAAAGGCTCTTAGGGATTTCAGTTAAAAGGTGGAGGAGGGGAAAGGAGGGAAGCTGAATCATTTCTGGCATGATTTATTCATTTAAATGACCCTTCTCTATTTTAAGTTAGATTGCAGAAGCATAGAAGAATGGTAAAAGTTGAATAATTTCCTTAGTTCAAGATATGTCAGTTTTATATTGTCCATTAATTTTACTCACTGATGCTATACGTCATTTTTGTTGGGCTTTATCCGCCAATTGAACAACGTAATCTGCTCTCCTGTCTCTGTTTTTAGCAAAGTACTGAAGCTCTTTAGATAGAAGCATCCACCACCATGTCATGGCATGGATCTCATGTTCTGGTGAGGCATACTGGGATGGCTCGGGAGCTGTCTGTCTGCTCCTGTGCCACGCCTGCAGCAGTTGGTACCATGCTGTTATTTCACAGTGCAATGTGATGTTCCTGCACTCTGCGAGAGCAAGGGGGTTCTGTGTTCCTGCACAAGTACTCATCCTAATTTTATACTTCATATCTCGAGCTGTAAAGCTTTACTCTTTGTGGAATTTGTTATTATGGGATAATGGAGTGTATGTTTGTGTAAATCAATACTTTCTTGTATTCTGTGCAGAAGTGAAGTCACAAAACGCTTCCTTTTCTAGTCACAAAAAAAAATCCCCTCACGTTTTGCCTTTGTTAACTTTATAGATAATGAAATTCAATGATCTACTTAACTCCTCTGTAGAATGAGTTACTAGACTTTGCTTTTTGGGTATTGTGTCCTGAGCATGCCTGCAACTGTTTGTTGGCCAGCCTGTGCAAGCCAGTTTCAAGTGGTCTGTACAATGTTTATGATGGATTGAAAACTCCTATAAATACAATTCACTGTTTGAATACATTGTCTTTCCAGATCCAGAAAATGTAATCCTGCCTTTAGAGTGGGAGGCTTGAATCACCCCAGTTAGCAAAGATTATTGCTCATTGTGTGCATATAAAAGTTGCGTGTTCATTACCAGTAAGTGAAAAGCATGAAGGGAAATTTGAAATACGCTGATGTGTGACCAGCTTTTGAGCTGGATGAAGTCAAGGAAGTGAATGCTGTTTCTGATGACCCTTTTCAACAGCAGCTTCAGGCTGGGCTGAGCCAACTGTGAAACCAAAGCACTATCTCCCATCCACACATCTTGCTGAAGATTGTGATGTTGCTACAGAAGACCCCATTACTTTTGTGTTTTACCCAATCTGTAGGTCATTAGATGCTGTTCCCTGGTGGAAGATGCCTAGCACTGGAGCAGAGGGACAGGATGGGGTGGGACATACAGCACCAGTTTCTCTGGGAGACTGATTGCTTCTGTGGTTCATAACTCAGGTGCTCCCTGACAGCCTGTTTGAAGGATTCTTCCTGCTTCATCCACCTGTGGTTACCCCTCCCTGTTTTCAGGATGCGGGAATTCACAGGGTGCAACAACATGTTCAGCGTTTTGACAGAAGTATTTCTCTCCACTCCCATAACACACTAAATAAATATCTGTGGCATGGTCCAAGATCCCACAGCACTTGAGCCAGCCAGACATCTCGATTTGAGGTTATTTTTGGTAAAGGCAGAACTAGATGTTGCAAACTGATGTAAAGTCAGCTGAGGGGTTGCTAATCTCTTGCGTGGGCTGTGTTTCTCCTGTAGCCACTTGGGAGCAGTAAGATAGGCAGTTGACTTCCTCTGGAAGGATGTTCAGGCATGCTCCGTGGCAGACCAAAGCGCCAGCATTTTTTCCAAGGGTTATTTGGACAATAGAGACTCCTGAGAAATGTACTGAGAAATATTAGATCAAGAAAGGTCAGGAAATAGCTGAACGTCTCCCAAGGTGTTTTTGTATTTTCTCAAAGCACGTGCTCCCTATATCCGTAAGTCTGAGAGCTTTTCAAGCCTTTCTTGTTCCTCCTCTGTGGCTCTTCAGCTGTTTGCTAGACAGTTCTGTCTTTAAGCTCTAACACAGGCTGCAGCTGTACAGTACTTCGGATAGAAAATTCAGCTCAGTTGTGTGTCCCAAAGCACAGGGTTGTTCTGTGAGGAAACGTCTCTCTCCAGACCTTTGTGTGAAGATGTGGATGATTTAAATAGGGAAGTTTTCGTAGAGTAGAAGCTGCCTAAGTTGAGAAATAAAACCTTTTTTGGTACTGTGTATAATTTTTCCCAAGGTTTAAGTCAAGCTGATGAATACTGAGGTATTTCAGGACCCAAATGCTGAAGGTTTGTTGCCTACATTGCTGACCTTTCCTCTTAGAACAGCATGGTGCTTGCTGTGGATGGAGATCCCCATGACTTCTGATCACAGGGAAATGTCTGTGGCCCTGTCTGTGACTCCATTTCTTCCTGTGCCCTGCCTTATGGGGAGACCAAAATCACAACCAGCCTTTTGGGACCACTGCATGGAGAGGATGCTGGTTGGTGGGACACTGGTGGGTCATGCTGTGGCTGGAGAGCTGCAGCCATGGACCGAAGTGCTGCCACAGAGGTGTGGACAGGCATAGTGGTAGTGAGTTGATCACAAAACTCCTCTCAGTCTTGTTGTGCTCAGGTAAAAACAAGAAACTGACTGTAACAACCAGGGTGTGTGGGGTGAGTACTGTGAACATTCAGCAACTGCACAGTCTTCAAAACCCACATTTGGGCATCCATCAGTCTTCTTTCACATGGGTGCTAACCTACCTTCCAGCAAGCACGATGGATGTGAGCTCCATTCCAGACCCAGACTGCATGTGCTCCTCGTACAGGCTTTGCAGCATTGGAGTGCAGATTTCCTTTGCCTTTTTTAGTGCTAGAAAAAAAGGGGTTGTTTTGTCTATCCTTGCAAGTGCCAGGAACCTAACATTTTTAAAACCTTTCCCAAAAAGCTGATTTAAGAAGAGAGCAATTGAACTTGTAATCCTTCTTTCTTACTGTCTGACAAATTTATTATCTCCCGTGTTTAGAGCCCAAAAGTGGGGCTTGACTTGCTTAAAACAGGGGGAACTTTTTCCTTTCATCCCCTGGTCCATTAGTTCCTATCAGAGCAGCAGTTTAAAAAGTTAATACGCCCCAGGATTTCTGCACATTGCATCATGTTCAGCGTTTCATAACGATATGGCAAAAGTAATTTGAACCAGATAACAATAGTGCAGTCTGTTTCAGAATAACCATGATTTCCTTGTCATTAAGAGGTCTGGTAGCGGCTAGAGGAGGAGGAGTTTTATCTGGATGAGTTACAGATCATATGGTGCAATTGAGTTGCTTTTTTCCCCTCCCCTCTTTTCCTTCCCTTGAAATCCGCAGTGCTGGACTTCGGTTTGGATATGAAACGATTGGATAGTTTCAAACTCCTGTCTGCACAGAGCAGCTCAGCCCTTCCAGATGTTTTCAATAAGAAGCCAAGAACTGTCGCATCAGCAGCCGGTGGCCCGGGCTGCTGCTCATGTCTCCCTTCCATTTTGAGCAACTCAACCAAAAACAAGAGAATTATTTACCCACTGAAGTAGTTTTGTTTTTTTTTATTTAATCTTTATTCTCTGATGGTTGGGCACATTGTGTTTCTGAGCATCAATATTGTGTACTGTGTAAACATGCATATGGTGACTCTAAATAGACCGACAGAGGAGACTGGTGTGTCAGGCACTGTGTGTTTAAGACAGGGTTCATGGCCTCAAACAATGCAACAAAAGCCCCACCTAACGTGGGAAGAGAGTGCTGGTCTCCCAAGGGAGGGTGTATCTGGCATGTTATCTCCTATTTGTTTATGTTAAGTTTCTTCCTCCCCCTTCAACAGTAAATTCTGGAAATGAAGATGAGATGGACTTTGGGTGTCTGTAGTCGTCACTGGCCTCCTGATCTTGGCTGTGAGTCAGGATCATAATCACAGGAAGTCTCTTGAAACAAATTAGGGATTTAGAAGCTTAAATTTGAAGAGATAAAGAGAAGGGTGAGAGGGAGATACCTTGTGTTGGTTACTCTGTTTGTGTGGATGATTTTCCTCTGCAGCTGAAGGTGTAGAGCTGTCCAAAGGGACTACTTTGGTAACCTTTACTAGATCAAGAGACATGATGGGAGAAGGCAGGTCATCATCATGATTCACAGGTAGGGCATGGATGTGTACTGGACATGTCCTGTGCTCAAAGTCATCCTGCCTGGCTCTGGGCTGCAGCTTCTCTGGTCAAATCTCAGCACCTGCTTGCATCTTCCCCTTGAACTTCCTGGTACTTCTGCCCCCTGAAGGTGCATGTTGGCATATGTGTGGCCTTTAGCTGTACCAAGAGGTTTGTGAATAGCTCAGAAAAATCGACTACCTCTTTTACGCTTGTGCTGTGAAGATTACACGTGTTCCAGTGTGTCTTCCACCTCCCTTGGCTAGAAGTGCCTCTCATTTCTCTTTACCTGTAGAAAAGGGTGAGATAATAAGAGCCACAAATTACAGGGTGTCGATGCAGCTACAAGTCAGACCTATCTCACATCTCCATGGAAAATATTCTGTCGCAGTTAGCAGCAGCTCTCACAGAGTGATCTCCTTTGCAGGTTGGTTACTGTTTGAGTACTGCAGCAAAACATCTCCTGGTTGCCAGAGGGGCTTTGCAGTCCAAAGGTGAAGTGCTGTACGTGAAGCGCCTGGACAAAGCTGTGCAGTGGTGATTCAGATAAATCTTGGCTTTATATACCAGCAGCCATCATGACATTGATATGAAAACAAAATTACCTGCTGCATCAATTAAAAAATGTGAGAGCTCCATAATGAAGCTTTAGAGCATCATTAAAGCACAGCAACTGCTGCAAATTCCTTTACCTGAGCTAAATACACACACTTTGTTTATAGGTTCCTGTCTTGTAAATTTAGATTTAAGGAAATCCTGCCTTTTATGGTAGTGTCTGAGGGGCTGGAATGCTGTCACAGCCATTTGTGATTCCTCATCTCAACGGGCACATGATTGCTGGGATTCATTAGTTGTGGAGAAAACTGATGGCTCCAGAAAGTCCCCAAAGTACTACCACATTTTGTATGTGTCCTCATACTGAAAGCAGAAGCTCTGCTTGTTGTTTAGAACAGAGTCATTTGTTCACATCACAAGCTGGGGAGTGTTGCTGTAAGACAGCCTTGTAGAGGAGATCCTTTTCTTTTTAGCTGGTGGTGTGGTAGTGATGAAGCTTTGGATTATGAGGGAGAGAGACTGGAGCCTAATGAAAGAGAGGGGAGACACCTCACATTGGCTAGATATGAACATACCTGCGCCACTTACCAGGAAGAGCTCATCTACTGCAAGTCCTCCCCTCTGGTGCATGAAGACATGTTCATGGCATGATGCACAAAGGTGGACCTTCGAGTGGTGACAGTCACTGTGCCAGCAAGCTGTGCTGTAGAAGCTTGCTTCAGGAGTCTGCTAAATCTACAAGGTAGTTATGCTTTTGTGTAGTCTCTGCAGATTAAGGGTGTCATATCCTGGAAAGCCCCAAACAGTACCTCAAGTTCTGTCAAATTCCCCATTCATCAGTGTTTTACCAGCTAGGTGCAGTTTTTGGGTATGGCCAGAAGACTGGATAGCTCTGAAAAGAGAGCAACCAGTATGCTCGCTTGGCAGCAGATGGGTTTAGGGCTCCTTTGGAAGACTCCTCCTGTCAAATGCCAGAACCTCACTTTTTATCCGTTTTGGTGAGCTGTGGCGTTAGCATCCCCTTTGCCAAAGCTTGAGCTGAGGATTACAAATCACAACCAGGGGACCAGGACCACCCTATGGGACTGGATGAAAAGACCAGAAAACCCTTAACTAAGCTTCACAAGTGGAGTGAATCGCATCAGCAGGAGGTGGCCCAGTTCCCTCGGCGTGGTGGAGCATGGCTTTTGGAGAGCTGCAATTAAACACTGGGATGATGAACGCCGTTTCCGATGTCTTTGCTTCCTGCTTTGCGACACAGGATTAACAGCTCCTGCACTTCCAGCTTTTCTACCCAGAACAGCAGCAAGTTCTGCTCTCAGCAAACTCCCAACCACAGAAACCTCCCCTTCCCCTATTCTTCTTTTTTCTTTTTCTTTTTTTTTTCTAAACCACCCCCCTTCCCTTTTGAATCGGTGAATGAGAGAATGTCTAAAGGCAGGGAAGTATGGAAAGATTTCATCCCTCGAGAGGTCAGGGTGGGGTGGAAATCGGAGGGGGCTGCAAGGGGGCAGTTTGAAAACAGGAAACCATGTGGCAGTGAGCATGCAGGGCTCAGCTGATGTGAATGAGCTATTGAGAGGCGAGAGACTCCGACTGGCCCAGCTTTAGAAAGACAAAAAATCTTTAGAGGGTTTGTGTTTTGGGTTGGTTTTTTTAAGAGGGAAAAGCTCTGCCTTTCAGGCCAGAATAGAAAGAGGGAAAATTGTTTCCTGGAGAGCAAGTTGCTGAAATCTTTTGCTCTGTCTTGCAAGCAAAAAAAGAAAATATATGGCTGATTTCCTTAGTTTTGTATTGTTGTGTGTGTGTCTGTGTGTGTGTGCACTGATGAAATCATAAGTTTCCATTCCTGGTTTGGGGAAGTGTTAAGCCTGAAACTGTTTTTCATTCACCTGGCTTGGGGAAAAGGGAAGAATCTTTTTTATCTCTCTGAAAATGCATCCCTTTGCTTCTCAGTCCGAGCGAATGCACTGAGTGCCTGCAGCAGGAGGAGGAAGAGGCTGGCAAAGAAAAGCTTCTCTTTTTTTTTTTTTTTGCCCCCTCCCTCCTTTTTTTTTTCCCCTGAAGA
>VZRI01007105.1:0-39190 GCA_013397515.1 Upupa epops | reverse complement strand
CTCCTTTTTTTTTCCCCTGAAGAGATGGATCATCCTCCCACAACTGCAAGGAAAGTCTGAAAGCTGGGAGAACACTGGGGCAGGGCTAAAAAGGCAAGTAGTGACGTCCCAGCCCAAACCAGGAGGGAGTGGCTTTATTTGATTATTTTCTTTCCTTTTGCCTTGTGCTGTCAGTAGAAATTTTAAACTTACAAAACCAAGCCCTCCTGTCAGGCGAACAGCAGACTGTCTGGGAAGGAGGAAAGTACCTTTGTTAATCGTTGCTTTCAGTGCACAAGGGCCACAGAGACCAAACGTGCATTGGTGACAGTGTTCACGTTGGATACGGTGATCAGCGGGGTTTTTTTTTCCTTCTTTTTCCTGAATTAGACCCGTCGTGGCTGAGCCTACCTTCTGCCTTCCCTCTTGGAGCTTCGGGGTTCCTGCTGCACACATCTGGCTTTTGTTCTCTATTCGAATTGTGGTGCTTTTTGGATATCAAAGTTGTCTGGAAAACATATTTTTTATTATTACTGTAGCAGAGGGCTGATACCACTCTTAGCAGTTGCAAAAGAAAAGTATTCCTATATGTCTAAAGCTCTCCTCAAATATCTTTTGTTTGCTCTAAGTTCCTGTGTTGCCTGTAAAAGCAAATCTGTTCCGAGAAGACTTTATCAGCCGGTCGCAGCTCTGGGATTTTTGTTTTCCTGTTAAGAGGCTCATTGAGACTGCTGTGCTGAGACACAGGGACTTCTCCGAGCACGTATGTGAGAGGTCTGGAGCACTTGGTCGCCACCAGCCTGGGGTTCATGGTGGGCTCTGCTCCTCCGCTCCCGTCTTCTTGGACAAAATGTATGAACGCCACAAGAGGCGATACAGCTTGTGCGACATTTCCAAGGTGGACAGGACGGTAGATGTTGTGTTGTTAAAGGTATGATGATGTTTGTGTATATTTATTTACAAGTACCTTTCCCTCTCCTGGCTGGGTGGTGCAGAGAGGAGGGAACAGGTGGAAGAGCTCTTGCCCTTCAGTGCAGAGATGGCTTTGAATGCTATCAAACCATTTCCTGCCATATATTATTATCCCTGCAACCAGAAAGTGTCTTGTGGTATGCAAGCAGAACTCTTGCAGATTGTTTTCAGGGCAATTTTTCCCTGTCCTCTGCTGCATAATGATCATCTCCTCTTTTCAAATCTTCACTGCTTGCAGGTGAGGTTTTGGTGGATTTTCATTCAGTGAAGGGTTTTCATTTCCAGTGGTTGCTTTTGGAATTGAAACACACATGTCCTCTGAAAGAGGTATTCTGCTAGAAAGGCATGGTGGATCCTCCCCTCCCTCTGTTTTCAGTTTGTGTTTGAAGGGTGTTGTCAGTCTTAAGGTTTGGGTGTGAGTTTAGTCTGAAGATGGTTGGAGCATGATCCAGGACTGGCTCTTGGCTAATTGTCACAGTGTGTTCCTCCTCTAATCTAAAATTAGCAAGCGCTCCACCAAATGGCACAATGGCAGTCTGGGAATGTCCCGTCTCTGTAACAGCTTTCTGGAGCTTCAGCAGTTTCCTGGCAAAGTGGATGGAAATAGGAGAACAGCCAGAGAGACTGCAAAACACAGCCCAACTTGGAGATCTGAACTCCTGGAAGAGCATTTCCTTTCCTTTCCCACTTTATTTTCTGAGCAGTAGCTGAGGCAGTGGGTTTGTGCATGGTCATACAGCTTTCTTTTTTATGACATTTGCTTCATACTCTTATTTGGAGACAAGAGCTTATAACATTATTTACAAGTGGTTCATGTTCTGCTTTATGTGCATAAAAAAATATCAATCACTTGTGAACTTGCTTTGTTTAGGAATTATTTTTCTTCAGTGTACCCTTCAGTTTTTGGTGACACAAAAAGCTCTAACTTGTTTTCTTTTCCAACTCAACTGTGCTGAGTATTCTTGAACTCTCCTCTTGATGATGCTGGTTGAGAATTGAGTCCCATGGCATTCAATCTCTAGGCACCCTATGAGTCATTGAAAACTGTAGCCATATTTTGCACTCACTGCTCATATGAAATTACCTCTTCATAAATATTGAAGGAAGACTCGGTACCCCTGACAACCCTGGTTGTTGATAGAAAAAATCACAGACTTTTTCTTCATGCAGAGTATCTGAATGCCTGGCTTGACATGCATTTTGCTGTAATTATCTGACTTCAGTATTTCTGATGTCATCAGTTCCTTAAATTAGTGTTTTTGTTCAGCAAAGCTTAGTTGGGTTTTTTTAGTAAAATGTGGCTCTTGTTAGTTCCCACTAGTATTTTCCTAATGGAGTTTCAGAACTGTGGGTTATACTGTCTGTTCCTGCGAGTGACTCAGTGTCCACATAAGTGTGTGTGTGTGTGTGCACATTGCTGCTCCCCACACGGACTGTACAGGCTGCAGATGTTTAAAACAGAAGGATGTTAGTGACAGCTGTAGTTACAATCAGCCGGAGCTTGAATTTTTCACTTGTTCTTCATGTTTTAGCTGGTTTCTATAAAATAACTGAGAGATGAAATTAAATTTTGATGATCTAGGAATCCAAGCCAGCACTAGAGTGCGTCAGTGGCAGATCATCCCTTGACGTTAACAGGAGTTGGATCAGACTCTTAGTGAGGGAGCTGGGGGGTGGAGTTTTCTTTGGAGTTTGTTTTTAATTAAAATACTTAAATAAAATCGTACCTTGTCTAGGTCATCATCTTTTGGTGAGATGAGAGAATGGCATTTCCTAAGTGTTGAATATTGAGAAGCAAGTAAATAACCTTACAACAACAGTAAGGCCAAATAAGATCCATTAAGAGTGATCTGAATGAAATTTCAGCTGGGTCACCACTTAAGCACCAAACAGCTTTCAAGCTGACCCACAGATTGACTTGGACAATCCATTTCTTCTTTGAGAGGTTGTTGAATATGTTCTTTTCTTCTTCATTTCAAGGCAGGGAACTCAGTAATCATGAAGTAGGAAAGAAAAACAGCTGGTGGAGAAGGACACCTGGAACAGGTTGTGAGCAAAGGTGATCTTGTGTCATTTTGATTCCTAAATGTTGAGAGGTGGGATTATATTTTTGCTGGCTGCAGCCATTCTTACGTACAGTCACAAAGTGACTGGTGGCTGTTTTGCAGCACACGTGTCTTCTGAAGGGTCAGTGCATTGGACTCCAATTTTCCATGTTTAGATTGTGCCTGAAATAGTGGATTATGAAGCTATGAAAACAAAAAAACCTCAGCAATTCTGGGGGTTGATGCATACAATTATTTTTAGTTTCACATTCTTCCTTCTCCCCACATTCTAAAAAGCAAGACCCTATGAGTAAAGCAATGACCAAGCCTCTTTGCTGGAGGTAGGACTTCATCTTTACTGTGGCTCTTTTCACTGCAGCAGCCATGTGGACATGATCAACTTGGTTGCTTACTGAGTGTAGTGCTTTGCCACTGTACAGGGAACCCTGGATGGTGCAAAAATGGATTAAGAATATGCCATCATCTTTCCTGCTGGGATGACATTGTAGCAAATGAAGGGCACGATGTGGGGAATCTGCTTGGCTGAACACTTCACTGAGCTCTGTGCAGCTACGTGCAGGGTAAAGCAGTCTGTTGTACGGTGCTATTCCACAACCCAAAATGGGAAGTCTCAGTGTGCCCATGTGTGAGTTGGCAGCTCTGTCCCATTTTTATGTTGTGCCTGCTACCACAAATATGACTATCTAGGGACAGACTACAGAAGCCACACTGGCTGGCACCTTGCAAATACATGTGAAGTCAGACAAGGCTGGATGAACAAGCTGTGCTGTGCAGATCTAGAAAATAAGAGATGGGCTTGCTTTGAGAACGGGGGATGAAGTGATGGCAACTGGAAATGTTCTGTGATTGATCTTTGCCTGTATCAAAATGTCACCTTTATATGTGAATGCTCAAATTGGTAGGTGTAGGCAGAAGCTGGAGGTTTACAGCTGTGTTTTAGCTGCTCTTGAGATGAACAGATCTTGTGCAACGAAACATTATTTATTAAATTTAAACCAGCCCAATGTTATAAAAGTAACCAAGGGGAAAGGGTAGCTATAGGCTGAACATCAGGAAAATGTCCTTTAATCTGAAGGTGATGGGTCACTGGAACACGTTGCCTGGAGAGGTGGTGGAGGCCCCATCCTGGAAAACATTCAAGGTCAGACTTGATGGGGCTCTAGGCAGTCTGTTCTAGTTAGAGATGTCCCTGCTTGTTGTAGGGGGATTGGGCTAGGTGAACTTCAGAAGTCCCTTCCAACCCGATTGTTTCTGTGATTCTGTGATTTTGGAAAGAAAGGAGCGGCATTAACAATTAGTTATTGTGCTCCCTAGCAAGGGCTGCTCTGGTATCTGCACCTCAGTAGATACTTGGGAACAAACTCTGCCCACCTACAGCAAAGTGCATTTGCAGCATCCTAAGCTAAAAGTAATATGAGAAGAACTTTCCCAAATTAACTAAAACTCATATTTCTTCCATCATATGGTATTGTATTTACAAAGCTTTTCTTATCTCTGTGGTTATTTGAACAAGCATGTTTGTTCCTTCTGTGGGGTTCTTCTGAGGGAAGTACCATTGTCAGATGATGGGTATGTAGCATCTCATCAAAATCTGTGGCCTTGAAATGACTCTCAATGTTAATCCTCCATCTGTCCACACTGGTTTTTTGATTGAAGGAATAGCAGGATAAAAGTGTTTTGATGATGATGTGGAGAACTTTTGAGTTTTTCAGTTTGTGTCCTGTGTAGAATGGCAACTGGAAAGATAATTTAAATAAAGCTAATGTGTTTTCACCTTAGACACCCACATGCTTGTAGGGATTTTGCTCCTGTTTTAGTCAAGGCAACTTCTTTATGCAAAGCCATTGCTGTTATTTTTAAAGCTTAATTAAAGTTTGTTGTTACCAGAACTCTCATTTTGGGTGGTGGAGGACATCCCGGTGCTGAGAGCTGGAAAAAGTTCTTGGGGCACAAGTTCCTTTCCCCAGTTGGGACGTTGCGAGGGAGAAAAGTGCACTCTAGGAGTTCAGCTCTGCTCTTACACCACAGAGTGCTAATTTATTCAGTCATTTACATGTCCTGTGGTTATAGGAGCCTCTTCTGGTGAAATGCTTCAGTGTAGTTCTCCACTGCACTGATCATGTGTTGCTGTAAGCAACTTGAAAAAAATCTCATCCTGATACAGTGTCCCCAGCTCTGTAAATTTAAAGGCTCAGGGTTGCATATTCACCGTGCTGCAAAATAAACCTCTAGCAGAGAATCACTGCAGAAATGCAGGTGGTGTCACATTGTCCCTTTTGATGTAGGTTGCAGCGTGGTCCTTGTGTTCCTCATCTGTGTTTTACCGTTCCATCAGCATATGGTTAAATCTTCTCCTAAAGCTGAGAAAATACACAGAGATTATAACAAAAAATTAAAATTCAATTAAAAGAGAAAGCCACCTGGAATTCCTAAGCAAATTGATATGTCTGCTCTTAACATCGTCTGGCCAGATGATTGCCAAAGCAGTGATTTTTGCTCTTAACATGAGATGTTTTATGTGTGGAGGTTTTTTGCATGAATGGTTGTTGAAGTAAGACAGTGGAAATTCCTTCCCCAGGTGCCCCCTCCTTTTAAAACAGGCTTTTAGGATCTCAAAAGGTGGATTTTTTGTGAAGGGACTGAATCAACTGCTGCTTTAGCCTCTACTCCAGAAATTAGAGGCCACTGGATGATTCTGTTGTGAATGAAACTGCAGTATTAAAAGGTGCTTGGAATAGAGAGTGAATTCCAGTTGTGAGTTGAATACAAATGTCTTCAGTAAAAATGATCCTACAGGAGATTTTCGGGATCAGGTAGTTCCTAGAAAATAATTCAGATTTGCATTTATTTTTTTCCAAATCATTGTTTCATTCTTGATTATTAAATCAGTTACAACTGAATTTAAGGTATTGATTGTTTTCTGCTGTTTTGTCCCTCAGTGGGTATTTCCTCATGTCAGTCATTGCTCAGTGTGGTGCGCAAGTTCTTATTGATCCACCGAGCAGTCTGGTATTTCTCTGCTAAATATTTTCCTGTGTGCAATGGTGTCTGGTTTTAGACACAAGGTAAAACTTAGTCTGGAAGCTGAGGAGGGGTGGAGAAGGAAAAAATTGGAAACTTGTAAATTTAGGACAAAGTTCAAACAGTATGGAGGGAAGATGAATCTCTTGAGATTTGCTAGGAAATGAAAGTTGAAATCATCTGGTTCCTTCTGCTCTAGGGATGTTGATTTATATCGCTACCAGTGAGGTTGACAAGTGCAGACTTCTAAAATAGAAGATTTCCTGAGAGGTTAGGTTTTCTTTATTGTGAAACGAAAGGCGAGAAAAATTCAAGTGAAACCAGAAAGAGAGGGAAAAAAAGGGTGTTTCCATGGTGGAAAAGAAGGAGAGGTGCCCGGGAAGGCAGGTAGCGAGTGGCCCTTGAGGCAAATGTTTCTAGCCAGCCCACTGCCCTGCAAGAAGGGGAGACTGTGAAATGTCTTCTCAGAAGGAGGTCCTGATTCTGATTTTCATGGATGGGTGCTACACCGGACCATCAGCACTGGAGGGGGTTAGGGGACTCCTTGGCTAAGGCTATTGTGAATGGGGAGAGGAAGGAAGAGCCTGGGAATAGAGACTGGGAGCCATCATCATTCCTGCATGGCAGAGGACATCCCAGCCCATCCCTGGCTGTTCAGCACTGTCGTCGTTTTTATGCAGAGAGGTTTCTGCATTAAGTCACATCAAGTTTCAGAGTCAATGTCTGCAGGAAGAGTCAGGAAATAGATGTATGTGTGCCCAGAAAGAGCAATCAAACCGTCTGCTGCTCCCAGTTCCAGCTGGTGTCCTAAAGCTCTCTCTGGACATTTAGTCTGCTGGTGTTTCACAGGCAACAGAAAATCCTTCGAGATTCTCTTTTCAGTGCCTGGGGATGTGCTTCCATCTTTGTATCTGTGTCTGAGCTGCAGATAAACACATTCAGGCTCCTGCGTGGAAAAATAGCTGGTTCTCTCCTGGCCTTTTTCCAGGAGCTGTGTATTGAAACCCTGTTCCCAGAGTCTGTTCCATATTCCTTTCTGCCATCTGCACACTGCTGCATCCTCTGCTTCCACCACAAAGGCTTGGGATGCCCAGAATCGATGGGCTGTAATCAGTGTGGGCAAGGCAGAAAGCGTAGAGGGCTTCTGTCTTCTGTGGCCACCAGCCTGCGGTCTTGGCATTGGGCTTCTCTTGGCAAACCAGAGACAAAGGAAGAAGGGAGCAATGGTTCTGTTACGTACAGTGCACATGTCTGCAGAATCCCAAGACAATCTTATTTTGAATTTCTTCATACTGGTGCATTCCCCTGCCCCTGATGCTCAGGGGCTTTTATAATGAACGGTGTGTTCTCTACAGCCCTTACTGTCTGTCCCTGCAGTTACCAGCTCTGAGTAAATATCAGTAGAAATCAGTTGTGAAGGAAGAATCCCAGTACTCAGTCTTGAGCTGTGGATAGTGGGGCTTGTGTTTTGAGTGTCTGTGGACCACCCAGCTTTCTGAGAGCCTCCCACAAATCCTGTCTGTGCTCGTTTTGGCATCGGGAATACTTGTGTATAGTAGTTTCCTTTGTTTGTGTTTTGATGATGATGATGGTGATTGTTATTATTCCTGTATTAGGGCTACTGAGATAAAGACTTAATTCTGATGTTTTATTTTGTACATAATCAGAGATAGTTAAAACAGCACTTTAAACCTCAGTGCTACTTTCTGACTACTTTTTTCATATAAAAAAAGCAGACATTTTCAGTACTTGGCAAAGTCACAGGGGAGAGGAGAGAGCTGGCTGGGTAGTGGGAAAAATACTCAAATCTTTTTTGAAAAAATGCCAATGTCTATAATGCATTTCCAGTGAGTGACTCAATGGGTTCTATTAAAGGAAAAAGTATACTGTTCATTCAGCCTAATACAGTTTATTCTATGACCAGTTATCTGATAGGCTTGATCTCTTCAGATTTTGCTCTCTCGCTGCTAATTATTGAACAGGTTGTTTCATTATCAGTTCCGATAGTGTGCATATTGGTGGAATTCAGAAGTGGTTCCCGTAATTCTGGTGGAGGTACATTGGTTTAAGAGCAAGGAGGATCAGGCTCAGTGTGATGAGAAAGGTGTTAGGTACAAGCCAGTCAGGAGGAGGCCAAATTTGATTTTCTATCTGAAATGGGTCATTCCTTCAGTTGTGAGGACTTCAGCACATTTGCATTTGTCCTTCTGTGTGTGTTCAGGCTCAACCTCTAGATTTGCCTTTAATAAAATAAGATAGTGTGCTGCAAAATGGATTCTGCCTTGTCTGCAGAGAAGAGTATTAACACAACATCACTTGACCTTGCAGTCATAATGTGATACGTATTAACTTCACAGCTAGTTTAGAGCTAAAACAGTACATATGTATTATGCAGGAAGATGAATTGCTAAGGTTAGATACTCCTTCAGCCTCACTGAGATCAAGGGGTGTATTTCTTCAGTTGAAAGAATCTGCATGGTGACCCACTGTCCATGCAGCGCTTAAAATTCACCATCTTTGTCACTTTGGAAAACAAATCATTGTTTTCTGTATTTGATTACAAAGCTTTTGTAAAACAGACTTCAGACTGCCTTTTCCTCCTCTCCAGCACTCACGTAGTATAGATGTAGTATGCATAAAAGAGAAAGGATGGGTCTGGAAGGAGAGGGGATATGTGTAGTGAGTAGAGGTGCTGGGAAGGGTGGGACCTTAGATGTATGTGCATAGAGGGCTCTGATGGGATCTTAGATGAATGTGTATATAATGCATAAGCGTGAGCAGAGACTGTGAGCAGCTCTTAGGAAGTGAGCATCATACCTAAGAAAAATTGCATGGAGATGGGAAAGGACATCCAGATGGGAGGTGCACTGAGATCTGGTAGGGCATGGTGTCTCTTTCACCTCTTCTGTAGATTCCTGCCCATTTTTCTGTTCCCTGTGTCTCTACCAGCAAAAGCTGCTGATTGGGGAAGGTCACAGCATCCTCGTTGCTGGTGGATTTTAAGGGTACATTGGCTTAAGACTTCTCAGTTGACAGTTGAGCCTGACTTGGAGGAGCAGAAAGGGACTAGCTGACCTGTCAAAGGCCCTTCCAAACCCATTTTGTCATCATTGAAGTATTGAGGAGGACAAAGCCTAAGGAAGAAAAATGTCCTTGTGGAAGTAGCCAACAGGTCTGGGGGAGCAAAGCACTGACTCTGTGGTGTGGTGAGTGGAGGTGCTGGCAAGAGCCCCTGCAGCAAAGGGCAGGGGGTGCAGCCAGAGCAGTGAGGAGCACCAGCCAACTGCATGATCTCAGTGAGAAAGGAAAGGATGTGGATCATTAGTCAAAGCAGCAAGTCAGGTCAAGGGTAGGAGAGTATTATTAAAATATAAGATAACATTAAAAGAAAAAGAAGCTATGTATGTCCTAAGAGGGGAGGAGAACATTGAGGAGATGAGAATCCATCAAAGGACTGCAAAAAATGTAGCAGAATCATGGAGGAGAGTTGAAGACAGGTCACAGGCAAGAAGTAAAAGGTAACAAATCTCTATTTGACAAAAAGAGAGGAAGTAAATTATTTGGGAGGAGAGAAAAGGAAAATGAGAGGGGGTAGGAGAAATGGTTGACTTACAGAATTAATCTATTTCAATAACTTTTTGCTTTAATGCAGCATGTGAGACCCTGTAGGTTGATGCGGATCAAGAGGATAAACAACCTCTGTGTCTTGTGATATGGATCACCTGATTGTCCAGGTGATATTTGCTTGTGTTTGGCAAATAAAAGTGTTCAGCTAGGAGCAGTGGCAGAGCTGCTGAAGCAGAGAGAGCAAAGGGGCTTCCAGAGTGTTATGGCTGTACACAAAAGCAGTGGGAAGCATAAGCTGAGTGAGCCAAGGGCTGTGGACAGTCCAGCAGACTTGAAAATGTTGGACAGCACAACCCAAGTGAGGGCAAATAAAGCGCAGACAGAGAGAGAAGGCGGCGGAGA
This sequence comes from Upupa epops, assembly GCA_013397515.1. NCBI lineage: Eukaryota > Metazoa > Chordata > Aves > Bucerotiformes > Upupidae > Upupa > Upupa epops. The sequence goes on along the minus strand of VZRI01007105.1, from coordinate 29,183 downwards.
ACAGATCACTCATCCTTGCTGAAAGACTGGAAGTCATGGAAAGGGTGAGGGGCAGGGTGAGATCATAAGGGCTGATGTTGAAATAAAGTATATGACATGTCTTAGTGTTAAAATGGGGGTTTCTAACATTGTCATCATCATTTCAATTAATACAAAGTGCTTCTGGTTCTCACCGTGACCTGGGTGCTTCCGCAGCCCTGGCTTCCACATTATCAGAGCTCATTACTATCTCTTACAACAGTATGGCTACTCTGTAGATACAGAACCAAGACATAAAGCAGAGGAGTATCTTGCCAGCAGTCCTGCTACAGATGGAAGTGAAAGCTGAAGCCAGGTTTCATCAGTCCTCAGCTTAGTAGCTTAAACACAGTCTTCATCCTCCCTCTGAACTCCTGCTTGAGCGTGAACCACTCTGAAGTCACAGTTTCCACGGAGAAACAGTTTTTTGGCATATTTTCATGGTTTGTTTGATGATGCTAAAGAAAAACAAAAGTCTTCGGTTTCTTTTGATATTTTTATTATTGGGACAAAATGAAGCCATAAGCATACGTCTGCAGAGTGATACTGCAGAAGAGGTGATCCGGGACGTTCATGAGAGTGGCCCTGCTTTGAATGACTCTGGTGTCTTTTTCAGATAAACCGTGAAAGCTGGTGTTCACTGGAGCCATGTCCTGATTCTTCCCTGCTAGAACGCAAGCAGACACGAGAGTCTCCAGGTGAGCAGCCTGTGGTCCTCCTCACCTTCGCTTTCACTCTTTTTCTTCTTCATTTTGACATCAAAGCTGTCATGGGTAAAATACGCAAACTAAAGAAGAAATGTAATGATTCTGCCGTGAGTCACTGGCAGCACGTGGCTGCAGCACTTGACGTGCAGTGAGCTGTGTGGTGTGTCACCTTCTTAAATAATTACACCTCTAGAGTAATTCAGTATTTCTTTCATTTCTTTAATTTTGAAATAAACCTGCAAGGTGTGACAGGACACACAAACGTGGGTTCTAGCACAAAGAAAATAAAATAGGACAAAAATTCAGAAATTTATACTCCTGATTCCATGTTTAAATCCAAATCAGTGGCTTGAATTATTTCCTCAGTTTTTCTTTTCCTCTGAATGTTGCTACGATTTTCCAGGCTTCAGGAAGCAGGAAGGCTGTTCAGAGCCATCGTTCCCACACCCTGCCCACCAGCCATGCAGAGCTCCTGGCCCTGCATGCTGGCTGGAGCTTTGTGGCTCTTCCACTGGGACAGAAAATGTTGTCTGGGCAAGTTTCAAAGAGCAGTTGGTGTCCAAGATAAGAAAAAAAGGACTTCCCTTCATTGAATTATGAATGTTCAAAACAAATAAAAGTCATTTAGCTGGGCTTTGCTTAGACCTTTCATAAAGAGGACACTTCTTGCCTTGCTCTCATTACGAGCAGGGGGTCTCACCTGAACCTTCCTCATTTTATCTGAGAGACTTGAAAGAAAACCAAGGATTGAATCAGTAAGTGTCAATGTGAAACTCTAAAGCCAGTCTTCTCAGAGTCTAGGCAAGGAAGGAGTAATGTGGATGACTGACCCAAGGGGTTTATTCTAGCTACAACTTTGACCTCGCATCAAAGTTAAACAAAAGCCTTTTTTTATTAAAAATAATGCACCTGTAGGCATGAAGAGCTGTTCCAAGAGCACTGTCGTCGAGACTTTGTGGTATCACTAGGCTGTTTCTTTCCTAACTGTCCTCAAATCCCTTGCCTCTTGATACGGTGTTTTTACACTACAAGCAAAAGTTACTGTGCTCCATTTGGCTGCAGAATAATGAGCACTCATTTGACTTGTTAAATTTGTAGTCATGTATTCATATGAATCAGTATCAGGTACTCATTAATTCTCTGCTGTGATATCACGCTATAGAAATATAATCTTAATTATGTGATCAAGTAGCCATCTATACAGACACACCTTAATAGTTATTGTAATGTGTCTGTAACACGAGCACTAAGAGGCAGGCAGGTTTTTAAGTTGATTCATGTAGTCTCACTACTTGATTCAGTAGTCAAAAGTGAAGCAGCAGAAAAATCTCAGGCTCTATGGGTTNCTTAATAGTTATTGTAATGTGTCTGTAACACGAGCACTAAGAGGCAGGTTTTTAAGTTGATTCATGTAGTCTTACTACTTGATTCAGTAGTCAAAAGTGAAGCAGCAGAAAAATCTCAGGCTCTGCGGGTTCTGACCTTTCCAGAAATAATGTTGTTACTGTACGTGCTGTATCTTTTTCACCTGCTGAAGTGGCTCATAAGGACAGAGCCCTTAAATCTTAGAATGAGACTCAAAGTTTGCAGCCTCTTGATTTCTGTCAATGCTCTTGAAAAGAAGCAGAGGAGTATAGCAGGCATGGACCTGTGGCATGTACCTGGAGGGCTCAGCTTTGTTTTGGAGGATGCTGGAAAATGGATCTAAGAGAGTTGCTTGGAAATTTTCTTCCTGAGCATTTTTCTATCAATATTTTTGCCTTTGCAGTATGTGCAGAAGTGTGTTTGCATCATCACTGTGTTTTCACCTGCACCTCTACAGAGAGGAGCAGAGCAGCACAGTGCAGCTGTGAGTCCAGCATGTGCCATGAACAAGGCAGATGTGTGACGGGAGTCACAGGCCCCTGTCACTGAAGACACGGGTGGGAGAGATGGGGTTCAGTGTTGTGCAGTGTCAGTACAGCTTGAAGAAAACAAACCTGATGAGCTGAGGAAAAGGAAGGGTAAAGACCACCCCCCAAAACAAACAAAAGTAAATGAAAATTGAGGAAAAAGAGGATTTGGGAATTAGTTTCTTAGTATAAGATGAGATGAAGGGTGGTGGTGGGGTCTCCATCGTTCTGCTTCTCTTTGCCCTTCTCCATTATCCAATCTTATCAGTCCCTCAGAGGCTTTTGCATAGGAGGCTTTGCTGCCTCTTGTGATTTATTGTTGGGGTGAGATATCCATTCCTTGGCGCATCCAGACTGTCCCTGCTGATTTTCCACTGGAACGTGGCTTGAGCCTCTTTGTTTTTCATTCTGGGCTGTGGACATGCTCTGCTGACTGCCAGCTGGATGGCCAGTACCCTGGCCTACTCCTTACAGCTTCTCTTTGGTTTTCTCTTCTTTTTTTTCCCCTTCCCTCTATTCTTCTCTACCCTCTCCTTTCTCCCCTTTGCTGATGGAAAAGCAGTTCAGATTTTCCAGGTTTACTGAAAGAACAGAACAGGGAGCAGCCACCCCGCCTGCACTAAGTGCTTTTCCAATTCTCTGTGGTGTGGAAACTCCTCTACGGGTAATGGGGTTTCCAACCGGCTTCGACTCCCCCCCACCCTAAGTGGGGGCAGCCCCACAATGTCAGAAAATTAACTTTTTGTCCGATAGTGGAGTTGCTCCCGTCAGCAAGTGGTGGTTGACAGCTGCTGTCAGGCACAGGTTAAGCTGGGAAAGGCAAAAAGATGTCTTGGAGCTACCCAAACCTGCCATTATGTGAGCTGCGTGCTGCCAAGGATGGAGTTAACCAGGTGTAATTTAAGAGTAAACCAATATTTTATTGCCCTGGCCCCTCTCCAGGGAGCTAAGTGTGTTTTGGATCTGTTTAATTAGAGCAGGTTGTGAAATAACTCCTTTATTTTTTTTTAAAAAACCACACTAATAATTAGAAAATACCTTGAGCTGAGAGAAAAGAATGTTCAGTTATTGCCAAAAGTTGTCTTTAATCCTTTCACCTGAAGGCTGAACACATGAAGTGGTCTATGGGCACATTTTATACAGATCCGTGTCTGTTAGGGTTTTGACAAAGGAAGGACTTTCTCTGTGGCTGCTGGTCACTCCAGTAAAAGCAGCTGGAATCATTTTAGAAACAAGAGATGGAAATGCTTCTGTTTTAATAGCAGGAGTTATGAAAGCTGATTGTTTTTCTTAAACCACTTGATTTTTGAGTCTTAAAGCTTGTTATAGAATTGCAGAATCACACAGAATCTGAGAATCATTCTCATTGGAAAAAGACCCTTGGGATCATCGAGGCCAACCATTAATCCTGCTCTGCAAAGTTCACCTTTAAGCTCTATCCCTCAACACTGCATCTAAACAATCCGTAAAGATATCTGAAGATGGCAACTCAGCCACCTCCCTGGGCAGCCTGTTCCAGTGCCTGACCATGCTTTCTGTGAAAAAAAATCTTCCTAATGTCAAAAAAAGAAAGCTGTACTATTGCCTTTTCAGGCAAAAGTATAGAAAAAGGGAATTAATCATCCAAAAATGTACTAAAGGCACTTTGGCATTGGGTAGGGTTTGATTCTTTGATTGAGAAACAAAGCAAATGTTATCAAGTTGTATTTCTACTGAATACAACGCTAACTTTGCACTTGCTGCAGTTGATGGGAAACATCCTGTTAGGGTTCAGTGCGCGGTATGTGATAACACAGCACCTCTATCAGCACCTCGAGCGACAAGCACTTAGAAGTGTTCAGTGCAGGATTCCTCTTTGCATCGTGTACTTCAGTGATGTTTGAAAAAGTGAAAACATTCTTTTAAAATTTGCATGCATGGTTGGGGGAGGTAAACGCAATTTATAAAGCTGTGTTTAGTGTAGGGTTTGCATCCTTGAACTCACTGAGAGTGTGGGAGTTGGATGCTGCAGAAAACATCTGATATTAACTCTTTCTGCTTTGCTCCCATAGAATGTGAAAATTTCTTGGAGGATGGGCTGAGTGGCGTCTGTTCCTCGTCACAAGGTGTCCTTAAAAGGGAGTCTGGAAGCGAGTCTGACCTCTTCGCCTTGCCTGGTGATGGGATGGAAGACCTTGTCTTTGGAAAGGTAGGAAAGCCTGGTTGGAATATGGTTCAAGCCCCAAGTCTTGATTTGATGAACCCACATTGCAAATACATATCATCTCAGTTTCATTAGTGAGTTAGAAACCTGGAAGTGATTATCCTAGAAAAGAACAGAAAGGAAGGGTCCGGTCCCCTCTTTGGGTGCAACAACATGAGGGATGTATTTATTTGCAGCAGAATTCCAGAAACTGTGCAGACCTCAAATTTAAAAAGGTGAAGGCATTTTTGTCTACCCAGAAGTCAGTCAGGCACCAGAGGAACCACTGACAAGGTGGATTTTTGCACAAGGTCATCAGGTGTTTGCACAGGTGATAGGAAGGACTTCTTTAACTCATGTAACAAGGAGCTTTTCTTCAGCAGTGACCTCTGCACTGACACTTCAAGAATTATGTTCTGTAATTCTCAGAGGAACCAATGTTTTTCTGTAAATTCAGTGTGACTGACAGGATAGGAAGGAAATGCTCACTCTAAATACTTACATCCATTTCCAATGAATAGTTTTGTTGCCTAGGCGACATACCTCTAGTGCCTTTTTGCGTGTGAGCAGAAGGAAAATGTTTTCATGTTTGCTTAAAATCAACAGCAGAAGTCATTCCTAACTTTAGTCATCCCTGTGCCCTTTTGTGTTGCCTGTGGTTGAGAGGGGAGAAGGAGCAGTGGGTAAGACCTGTATACAGAGTCACCCTCCTGAACAGACTGCCCTGGAGCATCGATCTTTTGCCGTCTGCGTCAGGGCACCTTGAATTTATTGGAGGGTGATTAAGGTTTGCTTGTTAAGGCTCATGTTGCTGCTAATTTATTTTCTTATTGCCATATATAGATGATGAAAAAGCACTTGGGAAGAAGACAGTGGTGCAGAATCAAAGGAAATGTGAACTTTCTTTAGAGCAGTCATTTCGCTGGTCTCAGCTCCCTGAAATCTCATACTTCAGTACATCTCCAACTTACCTGTTGGAGCAGGCACAGTTCCTGCTCTGAAAAACTTAACTTTTGGGGAAGCAGGTTTCACACTTGCTTTCAGAGAAATGCGTTTAATGAAATAAAATTTTGTTTGCTTAAATCAGATTAGATGATGGTGAATATTTTCCAGCAGGACGGGAAACACCACAGCCCAGGCTAAGTGATCTCATGTGCTATAAATGAACAGTAAAGTCATCCTTAATGCATGTGGTAGGGCACAGAGCTCACCAGCCTCACCCTTTCCCATCTTGCACTCAAAAGAGATGCGAGACCCTGGCTTGTGAGAATGCAAGGCTGTTTGGCAGAGCAGAAAGCTGTCGTCAATTTTCTTGCTTGGAATGGCACGAATTACAACAGTCGCCTGCCATTTGAGCCTGATTTAATGCTTGTATGGGGATGTGTTGGAGAAGAGTGCGGTGGGAACACAGTACATTTTATATTGTGCAGAAGTTTAGCTGTTGTTCTTTCTTGTGTGGAAAGGTTCCTTCCCAAACGCGAGAAAGAAAAAGCTTTATAGGAAAAGGTAGTGCAGAGTAGTAGGGATGCTGCAAAGAACAGGAGGTGGGGAAAGTAGACCTTCAGCTGCCAGTGGCGAGTGGGCAGAGAGTGGAAATGTTCTTTGTAGAAAGGGAATTTCTTAATTTGGCAGCCTTTGCATTGTTCTCATTATGCGGTGGATTACAGACTTCGGGTTCAAAAGGTTCCCAAGTTGAGTTTAGGAAGTTATTCAACACTAATCTCAACCTCAGTCGGTTATTTTGTCTCTGCTTTGCTGACTAATGCAATTCCCTGTCTCCTTCTTCAAAATCTATCTGAGCACCTTTTCTAGAGTTAAAATTATTTCTAGAAGGACCAAACACACTAGTTGGGCGTGTGACCTCATTGCCTAATTCAGTCTTCTTTGTTTTTAGACTGCTGAGCCCAGATGCTAGCAATGCAAGTTATAAATAATAAGCACTAAAATAACTGCTGGGTGTGATATTTATTCTGAAAAATATTGTAAGCTCCATGTCTTGGTTGTAAGTGGTTAGTTTTAAGCCTATGAAATGCTACAATTTCCATCACAAACTGAGAAGAGAGAGAACAGTTTTGTGAACAAAAAGAGGATCTCAAACCTTTCAGTGTCATGATGATTACTGTTATTACTAGTTCGTTCTTGTTTCCCCTTTGTATGCAGCAGGAGTTGATCTTTTGTCTGAATTGATTTTTTACTGTATAAATCACATGTCCTCTGTTCTCCTTAACTGCTTCATAGAAGAAATCAATTTGTAACGGTTTAAACCATTTTTAAACCATTATCTCTTCAGAGTCTTTGGGCGGCTTCCATAGACCTCACTTGAAATTTATGGATTTTAAGCTCTGGTTCTGGCCTGGGACCATGAGCAACTAGGGTCTGTGAGGGTCAGACAACCCCTGCTGTTCAGTGGATCCTTTCCTTACTGTCTCCTTTTTCCCGTACTGTGTACTGTGCTGCGTAATGTGAGCTGCCTCCTTCAGAGAGTTTTAGCACTAAAGTTGACTTGTTTTTTCAGACTTCAGAGGCTGTCACTGAAGTTCAGAAATCACTTCCAACCCAAGGTCTAGAGCTTCAGCAAAGTGTTTAGTTTTTTTGCGTCAGTCCTTCGTTCCTGTGTCCTCATCATCCTTGTCTGTCTCAGCCAGCCATCTGGGCAGGCTTTGCAACACCCTCCTTCTTGAGTGATTAATGCTGCCTAAGGTCATTTCTCACAATCATCTGGCAGCATCCTGGGGCATAGCCCATACGCTTTGCTCATCTTAACTTTTAACCTGCCACTGAAATGCAGTTTTTTAATGTGACTTCTGGGAAATGATTCAGACAGAAGGCCCCTGGGAAGCCAGGAGCCCACAGATCGTTTTCAAACGAAAGGGTTGGCTGCAACGCGACCCCTTGAATTTTGTTTCATTTTGCCTTTGCTTTGATTTGCTCGAGGCAGTACTCAAGTATGTAAATATTTTGCATTTAGTTTTTCAGAATCCTTCTTTCCGTTTAAAAACAAAACACACAAAACCCCAATAATCAAGAAAAAAACCCACCCCAAAAATAAAACCCATGGGAATAGAAGTTTGAAAAGAGGCTTTCAACAGGCTTTCAGCCCTTCTACTCCAAATCATAAAAAATTATGATAAATAGTTAATAGGAGGCCACTATAACCATCAGCAAATCCAAAAAGGAATTGACTCGGCTAGGTTCTGTATCAGGCCAGCCAGAGATGTTGATTCTTAGTGCAATGGCATTTGCCTAATAAACTTCAAGATGCCAGGGTTTGGGGAAATGGGTTTAATGGGTTTTCCATCCTTTTTTTTTTTTTTAAATACCATAACAGCTTTAATGTCTTTGTCAAAGGGAAGATCACGGGACAGAGTAAGTTTGTGTCTCAGGGCTTTGCATGTTGTCATCACAAAAATGATTGAGAGAACATTTTAATTCCACTTATCAAGACCCCTGCAAATGGAAGGATTTAGTTGAAGTTATCTTACACCCCCCACCAGCCTGGTGACTTCTCTTATCCCTATTCATGAAGCAGCACATTCATTCATTCTCTGGAAACTCAGTTTTTATGCTTTATCACATTTTTTTGTATTGGCTTCTCACCAAGTCCTGGTTCTGAGAGCAGAGGAAATGCCCGTTAGCACGTCTGCAAAGGCTCTTTCCAGGAAGAAGTGTTGTGGTCACAATTAAGGGTTGGATTCACTGGGGTGGCAGCAGAGGGTTGGAGGTACAACGCAGCAAACCTAACCTGAAGAAAATTAATATTTGTTGAACGTTTAATTTTTTGTGTAGGAGAAGAACATGTTAGAGAACCTTTTCTGGTTTGCAAACAGACAGGATTAAAGAGCAGTGAATATTCACTGGCTCTTGGCCAGAGTGCTAATGATTTGCAGAGGTAGCTACAGTATAGATGATTCTGAGTTGTGTCAGCCACACGGAGCATAGCTCAAGCAGAGTCCTGGTCTTTCATATTAACTGTTCTACTGTGTTTCAAAAAATAAAAATGCAAGCCGTTCAAACGAAGAGACAGGATTTTTAGGGGAACAAGCAGCAGCCACAAGTTCAAGGGAATTGCTTGTTGTGTTCTCCAAGAAAGTCCAATGCTGAAGGTAGAAGTTAAAATGAACCAACTGCGTTTTACATTTTTTGAGTGTATCTTTGAGCTGCAGTTTACAAGAGAAACCCTAAATCTTCCCAGCTAGGCAAGTGAGGTTTGTTCTGTGTTTTAAACTGGAGTAGTAGTCTCATCGAGGAAATAAAAATTCCACCCTTTACTCTAATTCCCCCCTATGTAATTTGGTGTTATACACTATTGTTGCTAGATTTCCATCCAAATTTAATGTTTCCAAGCTGTCCCATCCTTCCACTGTACAGCTGGTGGGTAGTTTCCTTCTCCTGCTGTGCTGCCCTAATGCCTAACAGTGTTTTCCTGTGTCTCAGAAAAGCATAGCAGACTGTTTCCTCTACTGAAGGAGCATTATCCACATAATAACTATTTAATTTGCCTGAATTTAAGCAGTTCAGTGAGCTCTCATCATGTCTCACAAATAAGAGACTGATTATCTTCCATAGTGCCAAACATCATCGAAAACTTTACAGGGCACCCCTTTCAGTTCTCTGGAGTTTTAAGCTACTCTTCCTATTTAACGTGTGTCATATCTGTGCTTCAGGCGGGTACTGTTACACAAATCCACTGTTAATATTTGCATTGCTTATGATGAAATGGATGCTTAGGGGGGATGTATTTCAGTGTGTTCCAACAGTATATTGTGCTCTCCCACACTTGAGAAAGTGTTTTGCCTCTAAATAGGGATGAATTTGTTTAGAATACTTTCTGCACATGTCAGTCTCTACTTAATCAGTTTAACAAGAAGCTTTCAGCTTATAATTTGTGTCTGTCGAAAGAGAACACTGAAAAGCAAAAATGTCTGGAGCATTTAACACTGCTAAGCTTGAACCAAGTCAAGGCAGCATAATCTGAGGTGAGGACTGCCGTGGGGCAGTACCACTCCTGTCCATCCAGCCATGCATGGGGTTTGATGCCCATCTCTCCCTTGGGAGAACAGGATTTTGTAGCCAGTTGTCTTCTGTCAAATGAGAGCTGACAGCCTGCAGCTCCTTGAGCGCTCGGCTTCTGCTGAGACCCACTGAGCCTGCTATTTGAAGACAATTAACCGCTGTGGCTTTGCTGAATAGTCTATTATATATGGTCTGACAGATCATTCTGCCTATTATTATTTTAAATGATAGAGCACAGGGCTCTGCAGCAGAATAAATTGAAACTTCCCACATCAGTCCCTCGGGGCAGACACCATTTCAGACTGAAGGTGATGTCAGAGTGATGTTTGTGCGTTTTTGTGCTAGCCATGGGGAACAGAGAATACGGTCAGGCTCTTCTTGGGCTGTATGGTCAGCATCTGGCCTTTGGCCAGTGAGAACCAGTTTGGCTTCCACTTTTATGATTTTGAAGTAAACCAAACCAAAAAATCTCAGTGTGACTGGGGACCTGTAATACAGAGTAGCTGATCCTATGGGATGATATTTTTCAATTACAGATGGAATTGAAAAATGTTGTGAACCCTGACATTAACTTTCTTAATAGAAAGTAGTGGGGGACAGGGATTTAAGCTTTTCTTTTTTCTAGTGAGTAGTTGTCCCTTTTATGCTCCATGATGTAATGGAACAGTATGTTGCCTTTGGGCTCTCATGGGTGAGAGAAACAAACACATCCCAAGTCCCACAGGAGAGGCTTGGGTTTGTCTTGAGGAGTCATGATGACCCAGTTCCCTTTTAGTTGCTCTCCTTAAACATTTGGTGGTTTTGTGGCACCTTGACTGATAACAGATTTAGCCAGAAATGGTGAGAGGAGCAGGATTTGCTGTATTGGATGAAATGTGGAATTGGAAAGAGGAAGGCAGGCAGATGAAAGCCCAGGGTTAAAGCAACCAGGGACTTGTGGGTTGGATGAGATTGCTCTGCAGAGCGTTTTGACCTCTTTTGAAGTTGAAGAGCAGAAAGTCTCACTTCTCTCATGGTTGTGCTATCAACTAGTGCCTCTTTCAGCTTGTGCAAAATTTGTGTGAACAAGTATTTGCATTTATTCAAACTGCTAAATTTATTCACTTCACTGGAAGTGTTCCAGGTCAGGTTGGATGGGGTTACTGATGTCCCTGCCCATGGCAAGGGAGTTAGGCTAGATGACCTTTAAAGGTCCCTTCCAAACATGTCTGTCATTAGGTTTTAATATGTTAGATTTTATATTATTTTTTCTTATCCACAGCAGCCTGACGAGGAGCAGTCTGCATGTGATATCACCAGCTCCAGTTCCTCTGCAGATGACACCATGTCCCTAGAGAGGAACTCATCCCTGGGCAGCGACACATCCCTTCCCTTCCCACCAACAGTGAACTTCGTCCAGCCCAAGGACAGGCACAGCCTGGATGGCAGCTGCACCAACATGGTGGCCACAGAGGGAGGAGAGAAGGAAGAGGAGCTGGACAGTATCACGGATGTGCCCACTCATTCCTCTGTCTTGCGAAACTCCATGCGGCCACTGTCACCCTTCCGTCGACACAGCTGGGGACCAGGGAAGAATGCCAGTAACGAAGCAGAAATAAATCAGAGGAGGTAAGTGAAGAGCTGCTTTGATTTCCTTTGCACCCTCTCATGAATATTTACCTACACTTTTGACTCAACATGGTAACACAGAAAACTGAGGATGTCACTTCTGATTATTTCTTTTTTTACTCACAGGGGTGAAGACAATCTCCTAAAGTCCGTTTGTTTTTTTTGAATTAACTTTCAGGATTAAAGTACTTAATACCTATAGTTTGTTTGTGCTTTCCAGAGCAAATGGAATTAACTTGGGACAGGTCTTCCATTTGAACAGTCACTGCCCCTCTCTGTACAAAGGACTTTGTTAAAGGAGTTATTGGAGTGTTAAATCTCATTGACCACAAAATAAACACAACCACTATTGTTCTGACTGTATTAAGAGAGAGTGTGGGCACCAGCATTTTACAAAAAATATGTGGAGGCTTCTCACAGTGATGGCATGGGGAGTCTCTGTTTCATGGAATTGGCTCCACCACAGTTTGTCATGGACAGTGAGTCCTGCCTCACTCAGGATAATTCAAAAGGGAAGTTTTCCCATATGTCTTTCAGAAGATATAAGAGACAGAGGTGTAACAGCCACACGACTGGCTGGTGCCAGGTGGCTCTGGGAAGGAATGTCATGCCCATGTCATTGAGGAAAAAGGAGGGGAGGGAGGATATGGCACCCTGACCCTGCTAAAACAATGTAATGTTCCATTCTTGCTCTGAAAGCATTAAAAGCTAGCCAAACCCCACTGGTTTCAGAACATGCAGCATTTGACCCCAAGCATCCAACAGCCCAGATACTCAATGGTGCAGAATGCAATGAAAATCTTACTCCCACTACTTTACTGATGTGCATCTTCCATTATATATCCTCCATTATAGACCTACAGCTTACAAAGTCTGCAGGCCCAGGCATGCAGCGCAGTGCTGTTCTCCAGGCTGCCCCCTGCCATCTTCACAGCCACATATCTGCTTGTGAGATAAATGGAACCACTTTGGAGATGCCATTGCATTAAAACTGGCCACTCATTTGGCAAGTTATTACTGACCCACTGGACAGGTGTGAGTCTCTACCTGTTAGGAATTCTGGGTATCTCTAAAGAAGTAGTATTGTAGCCCCTTCAGATTTCAAAGCCAATGTTGAAGAACATTCAGGAACATAACAACACAGGGGGAGGTTGATATCATCATTACTACAATTATTGTTATCATTATTGCTGCTGCTGTTGTTGATCACTACGACCTAATTTTTGCCTCAGTTCCAGTCCCCAGGTACTATTTAAATAAATGAAGTGATACCCATAAGAGATACATGTAGGTTTATGACAGAACAATTCCATAAGCTCATAAACTCTACTTTTAAGCGTAGGACCTGTATGTAAGGATTTCTGACGGTAATAAACTGAATAGCTGGCAGCTACTGCTAACACTTAACAGATGAGGTTAAATGCTTCAGAGTTTGGAGGCTGCTTCTAATATAGGAAAAACATTGTAAATGTAAGAAGATTGGAGGTAAATGAATGGTAATTATTCTCATGTGTTCTTAGATACAGCTGGGGCTACATAAGGATAACTGTCACATAAGGTTAATTAAAAACGAAAAGGCGGGTGGCTCGTTGCTGCTGCTAATTTGCTTCCAGTTTGGTTTTATGTTTCTGCTACAAAGGAATTTAGATTATTTGTTGTTGAGGTTTGGGGGGATTTTTTTCCCTTTGTTCTTTTCATACGTGGCTGTTGTGATGATGAGATTCTGGTTGCTTAGTGAGCAACAACAAATACTGAGGAATGGAGGCCCAAACTAGTGACTTTCATACAAATCAATGATATTCAAGTGTTTGCTTATTCATTTATTTCACATGCAGTAGATAGTTTCCCATGTAAAAGGGAAAAGCTGTTACTGTAACTTGACTTTTGCAAACCTTTGAAGTACCACAGAGCACAAGGTTAGGCTAGATGTTGTCCTCGTGATGGGCAGGACCTGTTCTACTCCTACAACCTGCCAACCCTTGCCCAGCCCCTCTCTCCTCCTCTGGACTGACACCTGTGGCACTTCTTTTAACCAGAGCTGTTGATACAGGACCCAAAGAGTCTACAGAAGAAGAATGTCTGCTTTAGGACTTGGTCTTTTCCAATGTTAAATGTCTTCTGTTTGTAAGCGGGCCAAGCATAAAAGCTTGCTCACAGAAAGGATCAGAAAGAGTGTAATTGCTTTAATTAAGATGTGAAAACATGCTCAGTTCCCCTCCGCTTCCCCTCTTTCCTCAAACACACTTCACAGATAATCCTTGTGTCTATGTTTTGCTGTTAAAAATACAAAGAAACTTAACAAGGCTGCCACAAAGGGATGTTCATCCTTCAGTTAATTCCTGACATTCATAGTGGATTTGAGATGCCTGTCTTTCAACAGTGATGCAGTGCTTTTACCGTTTGGGTCCAAGAAAAGAAGCACTGGCATTTTTCACTGATGGATTAAGCACCACAAAGCTAGAGCTGGTGTTAATCACAGTTGCTAACAGCTTCTGCCAAATACTTTGTCCTTATCTAAACTTTAAACGGACCTGGCTTTGGCAGCAGCCAAATTGTAACGTGGCCAATACCTGTAGAACCTTCTTTCTGTACAAAAAAAAAACCCTCAACCAAACCTCATATTTATTTGTAAGAGAGAGACAAGGAAAAGAGAGACTGATTACTTCCTTTAGTGTTTATTTTCATGTTCTCCCTGCATGTCCAGTGCCCTCATTGTTTGTGTGTTAGAGATGTTCCTTCTGCTGCCATTTGTTCATTTTGTTCCATTCAAGCTGCTGACCATTCTCCACGATTCATTTTCAGTTCATTGCGAGTTCTGGGGGATGGTATAAAGAAGCCTCCCATTCATAGGAGAAGGTACAAAGCCAACTAATGTGACTAACTGTTTTGCGTTTGAATGTCTACTAACCCTGTACTGTCATGTTAGTAAGCATAGTAGGAAGCATTGGCGTTAAAGCTGTGCATCCCGCTTGGCTGCTTTCCCTCTCCAGTCTGACCCAGGGCAGGTTTTGTGACCCACAGAGTACGTGCCTAAGCCATTTTCTCCAGAACAATGCATTAATAACTTAGAGAAATCTCAGATCTTATTTTGCTGGCCTTTGCCACATGTGAAGTTGGGAGTTGTATTAAAATACCTGTGACCATGTGTATAATTTGGATTAAAAACACATCAGAGACCCCTGCTAAGACTCACAAGAGGGGCACCTGCGGAGGGGATGCGTCAGACAGAATCTCAGAGTTGGAGAATACTCTGCACATCTGCAGCTGGGTGAATTAAATGGCTTTAATTTTATTCTTGTACTGCTATTTTAATAATAATCTTTTAAAAAAAGTAGAAAATAAGGTGTCTTCTTTCTTTCCTTTGTTTCCATGTGTGGTTTTTGTCTATAGAGCAAACCTTTAGCTCCTCAACTGTCATGCAGATACATATTTTCACTAGTGTAAACTCTATTGTCTATTAATACATAGAATGCTCAGCAGACACTGTGGACTATCCACACTTGGACATTTTTAGTATACAAACAGATGCTTAATCTCTCCTCTTCAGTGGAAGTTCAACCTCTTCTCATCTCCCACAGCCTCTCTCTCTCCTCCTGTGGCAGGTTAACTCAGGGTTTGGGTCTCCTTGAAGTGGAAGTGGCCATACGTGTGTAAACAAACTACTGTATTTCCACATGGGGAAAAAACGTGATCATGATGTTATTAGCAAAAAAATATCACTGTGCCTTACCGCGCATCGGCGTAAATGAAGCTGTGTGAGCAATGCTGTACAGCTCAGGAGAGGGCTCTTAAAAAAGAATTTTCATGAAAGGGCACAAGAAAGGAAATTATTTCTTCTCTAGAACTACTTCATTTGCATCACTCTCTGTTCTGAAGGATAGAGTGAGGTGCTTGTCTTGTCAGCTCATGCAAATGAGCATCTTTTTATCAGTTGGCTGTTGAGGCTCCTCTGTAGGGTCTGTGTTCATATGTCCTCATCCTGAAACTTTGAGCTTATATGTAGAATAAAGAAAAGGTCTCTGACAGACAAACTAAAATATGCATTCGTATCTGAAATGTGTGGTAGTTCTTCCACAAGCATTCTCTCTTACTGTTTTTATTCTGGCCTCCCAACCATTTTGGTATCATCCTCTCTAACCCCAGTTGCAGAGCAACAGCCTGAAACTAATTCCAGCAGTTTATGCTTTCCCACAAAGCTGATGTATATTATAGCTCACCCCCCACGCCAGTCCTCTTCTGAGAAGGGGTTTTGCATCTTCTGCGTTGATCTTGTTTGGTTTTTATGGTGTTGCCAACAGATTGTGGGTGGCTCCCCAGCAGGACTGTAATTGTGTAAGACTGCTTTCCACAGCCCTTGCCAAAAGGCCTTTTTTTCTCCTCTGGGATCTTCTACCACTTCCAGGATTCTTCTAGCATAGATGCATTGCTTCTCTCCTCTCCTTCGTTCCTGCCATGTTCTGCTTCCCTTCCCTGCAGTTTTTGCATTCGGGGTTGTCACTATAGCATGGCAATGGTCAGGAATTGAGGGATCTCTTAAAGCATTGCTTCATTTCATTAACAAGGAAAATCCTCTCCTTCAATTGAGAAGTGCCCACGTAAGATGTGCTGACTTGTGCAAACCAGCCTATGTAAGGGTCCGCCAAGCCCAAAGTGTTAGATGCCTGGTGGAGCAAGGAGAGGGAAATCATGTCTGATACTTTCTTTGAGATACCTTCTTCTCCATCCAGTTTCCACTGGGCTGATTTTACTGACCTGCTGGGATGCTGAACTCAAGGCTGAGTGAACAGACTGGGACGTATGATGGAGATGGATTTACTTTTGTTAGAACTTGGTTCTTTTATGATGCCAATCATGTATTTAATCCTCCCCATCCCTCACTAATATTTATATCTGCCACCATGGTTTGTTTGAATGATGATAATGAAGTACTTGAAATTATTAAAATGTTACAGGATGTTGTATCTTTGTGGTGCTGTGGTGAGAGCTTCCTGGTGAAGCACACCTGGGGCACAAAGCACAGGTACTTAGGTGCTGTTAACCTCCTTTTTAAAACACTTCACCACTGAACACCATCAAACCCCTCTGGAATGTTTTGAACATTGTACTGTATGTGGAAACTATGGACTTGGAATGACATGATGCAGTCTGTGGCTTTAAACTTTCCTGTGTGTCCTCTGAGGCTTTTGGCACTCACAGGTCCTGGCCCAGGGATGCTTAGATTTCTTCTGCCTGTTTTGGAGGCTCCTGACCTGGAGCAAAGCGTGCTCTGGCTGTCCTCTCCTCGTGTGGCTCACAGGCCAGGGGCTGGTAGCAAGGCTGTTCTGGCTGATCTATGCTGAACAAAACTCCCTTCAGATACAAGTTTCCTGTACATTTTTTCCAGGGTTTAGGGAACCTTTATCTGTCATAGCTGATGAGAAGATTGATCTTTCTGTGTCTGCAAAGATTACAGTTGGGCCATGAGCTGGCAGACAAAAAGAGCCGAAGCAGTATTTGAAATAACAGCAGAAGTACTTCCATTCTGTATTTGCATTTTGTACATCTTTTGCGATGCTACTTGGGACTCTCTTGGGGTATGGGAGCTGGAAGTGTTCTAGTCAAGAGTACTGTTTAAGGACTCTTCATTCAATCCCAGGTTAACCATAAGACAAGCCTGGGATTTTTTCATCCATCCTTTTTCACTGGTTTGCATTTAAGGATGTAAATTCCTCTTTACTTTTCCCAAGAGTCGCCTGAGGTTATTAGTTCTTGTATGGAGGGGACTTAAATGGTTAAATGGCTGTGAAGGATTCTTCCTCTCATTTGTAGATGAGAGGTATCAGGAAAATACTAATCATCACTAACACAGTGATGCTGTGTGGTGACTAAGGTAGAATTAGGTTTGGTGTGTTTCACCCCTGTTTTGCCCAAAAGCTTTCTTCCACACAAGGAGCAGTTTCTCCAGTACCTTCTGAACTCACCAATGGGATTGGCTTGGGGGAAGCATGGGCTCTCTTGCTATGGTAACTTGGGGCACTTGGATGTGATCTGGCAGCCAGAAATACCTAGTAGCTACTGCATTATTGCCAAGTTTGTTGGGTTGTGTTTTTTGAGATATGCAAGAGTGAGAGCCTTTAACATCCCCCTGTTCTGTAATGGTCCAATAACCACAGCCCTTTTCCTTTCTTTGCCTCTTTTGATGTTCCTAGTTTGAGCTGGTGTCCCTCTGGTGTACAGTTCATTGCCACGGGTCCTGACTTTTCTTGTAGAAGGTACGGTATAAATAAATGTGCAGCAGCAGCAAAGGAGCACTGCAAACACCCTGTCGTCAGCTTTTTGTGCATTGCCTTTCCTGCTGCTCTGGCTGAAGTGTGCACATGTTTGCTTCATCTGCTTTTCCAGCAATTAGCCTTGGGAATGGGTCTTCTGAACTGGGATGCCGGTGAAGATTGTGGCTGCTGTTTATTGGCTTTGAGCATTACAGAATCTGCACTGTTGGTCTGAGCTGCTCTATTCCGTGTTGTTTTTAAGGAGTTTTTTCTACAGCAACGATTGTAATGATAATTGTGACAGCCAGAGAATCAAAATAATGTGATGTGTGATTCAGCACCGCTTTGTCCTGCATAGATCTCACAAAGGATTTAAGTTCATACAGACTTGCTCTTATAAATTAAATTTTTGTTCTGTGACTAGATGTAAAGGAAGATGCTACTCTGTCCTTCCCATTACAGATTTAATTATGTTTGCTCTCTATACCCCACCCAACAAATTACAGACCAGTATCACCCATGATAATAATTTGGGCTCATACTTGCAGTTTTGAGCTGTTTGTGTAAAAACAAAATGCATGGTTTTCTGTACTGTGTAACATCATTGGTATCTACTTGCAATACAAGAAAGAAGACAGTATCCTGCCCTAAATAATCCATAGAAATGGGACTGATTTATCTCTGCAGGTGTTTCAGAATAAACTTGTTAATGCCTGCAGTTGATACATACTGTTGAGTCAACATCTTCTTAAAGCTGATTAAATGGAAATTCCTCAACCAGGCTTCTTGTTAATTGCCACACAAAAGGGCTTTCAAAATATACTAAATCATCTTATTGAAGGTTTATTGCAGTTTTTCGTTTGAAGAAATGTATGTATCAGTCATCTGATGTTTCTAAAGGAATGCAGAACGTTAATCACCACTGTGCAAGTCTACCTGAATTTGAAGCTCCTCTGGTTGTTTAAAACTGTCCAGTCTTTAGTGTGATTTTCTTTTGATTTGTTTATATGTCAACTTGCTGGCCAGTCATATGTCACGGTTAGCTTCAGGCTGGGTTCTGTAGCCAGGGCAGGCCATGCTTCAAACTAGCAAGACTCCGAGCATCAGCTGTGGGAGTTGTGCCGGTGTCCTGGGAGGTGAATCTGTAAAGCTCACACATTCACCCAAATAGGCACTGCAGTGGGTTTATCGATGCTTGGGCATGAGGAGGATCAAAAGCAGAATATTAGCACCAATATAAATTTTGAGAAGTGAATTTAAAAAGAAATATTTTTAAAAGAGAGGAAAGGGAAAAAAGAAACCAGCTTTGGCAGAAAGTGTGACATTATCAGTGCCAAAGCTTTGTGCGGTGGCAAGTGCTAAACAGATTCAGAGGATGTGTCTGCAGAGACGAATACCTTGGATGTTCATTAAAAACCAAGACAGAGCTGGTCTTTGTGGCTGCTGGGAGGGCTGCTGGTTCAAGACAGGCAGCACCGTGATATACAAGGTAGTTCAGTTTGAGTGGCTTTGTTCCAAGGGAGAACCTAATAAAAGGCTAAGCAAGGAGGATCTGTGTAAATACCAAGATCTTTACAAGTGGTGTTTCTAGATTTCCCTGTGCACCACTCAAGAAGAACAAAACAGTAGAAAAGGCTTGATGGGTGTTCAAGCAAGTGCTGTGTCGCATTAGAGGCATGAGGATGTTGCTGTTTCTTCTGAAGAAAACAGAAACCCCTCTGCTGCTGTCTGCACTTGGTTGCTGAAGAGAAACATCAGTGTTTTCCTGCATGGTTCAGTTGGTGACGGCCTTGTGCTTTACACCTGAAGATGCTATGTAAAAAGACCCCGGTCCCCAAGATTATGTCAGCAACTCATCTCCATTATTTCTCTTTAGTTACAGCCTCGAAGGCCTTGCTGGAGATTCTGGTGAGAACAAGAAGCCCTCTGCAAACTTGGAGGCTTCTTCTCTGAGTACCAAAGAGCTCAGACGGAGTCCAGTTGCCAGCAATCATTGTGGGTCCCTGGTCTTGCTTACTGAAGAACTGGAGCAAGGAGAAATCAGAGACTACGATCATCGGGTAAAGCTGTCGCATTGTTAGATGCCTAGAAAATGCTATATCAGTGTTTTAGAAGTAAGCTTCTCAAGGGACAGTCTCAATTTGAAGGTTTCTACCATATATATATATAAAAGTATGATTAAAATTATTAACACAGTTCTTTCTACTGTGTTAAGTTTCCTACTTGGCTCTTTGGGGCAAGGTCATTTGTAGATAAAGTCTTAGGGTGAGAACAAAAGATTTCCTGGTTTTCTTCTAGTGATTGCAAGAGTAGTGATAATCATGGTATAGTTATGAACTTTGTACAATGGCTATAGTGATACTACTAATTGTCGTTATAGTAGAGCTTCTGCAATTGATGCTTATGCTGCTTTTTGCAGTCTCAAAACACACGCAGGTACCTATTTGTAGGTTTATTTTCATACTGTGGGAGGTAAATATTTTGTTTCTTTCACAGCTATAATGGAAATCAAAAGGCCCACTGTTATAAATATCACTGAAACAAATTGTTAATTGCATATTAAGAAAATCTAGACTGATCTCTCTTGAGTGGAAGTCTATGATAGGTGTTAAGGACAGATGGGCCACAATACTATGAGACTCTCCACCTATTTTTATTAAAGAAGCAATTATACTCTTAAATACTATAAATACCCTGGATTTCTGAGTTTGAAGTTTAAGCCATAGTACTTTCTGGGTTCTTGCCAGAATCATTAGCTAGTCCATCTGTTTACCTCACAGAGTCATTACTATACATCAAGAGAGTAAATGGGTCTTACAAGATCTATCATGCAGAGCTATTATGTCAAGTCTTTTGCGGTGGAGGACGCACTGCTAAGCATTAGATTTTTTTACTGTGTTGAACCACAGTCTAGTTAAGCTGAGGAGTTGGAATCACAGCAATAACTTCAATGTCCGTCAGACAGTTAATAATACCTGTCTTGTAATATCTTCCAAGAAAATCAAGCAACCAGAATCTGTGTAATAATTAGTTGTCTTAAAAGACAAAACATTTCACCTGTGCAACACTGTTTTTTTGTGGTCCTTTTCTCACCTTATACTCTCAGTTCATTACCTTATGCTGAGATTGTTTAAATTTTCTGCTGTTTGAAAGTGAGAATTTCAGTGAGCTGAAACACTGAACTGTGATCTGAAGTCAGACCGGTGTTGTCATTCTCTACATACTTGCTCAGTGTGGGTTTTTTTCTGTTCTGCAGATACATCCAACATCACAGCCCCAAGGATTTAATTTCTGTTCTTCTGCTGTTTCATCTCCACTGACCAAATCCATGTCTCTGATGTCAATTAGTAAACCAGTGCTGGACAGTGAGTAACAATTTTCCCTTATCCATTTTGTCATCTGCAGTGTTAGGTGCATCCTGCTACCTTCCTAAAGCAGAATTTGCTGGTACCTGCTCTTGCTTCACTGCTGCATGGAATTGCGGGTGGAAAGGCAGAACTCATTCAGCTTAGATTCATGTTTTGCTCCTTCCTTGATATTTCTGGTTCTGTTGAGTTTGTTTTGGTTTTATTTATCTTTATTTATTTTTAATTAGACTACTGGTACAAAAGCTGTAATTTAGTGAGTTTATTACTTCAAAAAAATAAGTATGACTTCTGCATCCTTCCAGAATTTCTTCCTTTAATGTCACATAATGTCCACTTGAGATCTCATGTTCCTACTTCTAGGTTTGTTGAAAGATGATATATCGAATCTTGGGAATCCATGTCTCCTTGGGGGATGTTGTTGCTGGGTTTTTTTGAATTAAATGTTTTGGGGCGGTTTGGTATAATTTATTGAATCTCATTCCTGAAGAAAATGAAGAAATATTGTTAGGTGAAATTTTTCAGTTTAACTTCATTGAAGCGATAACAAGCACTTCATTTTGCAGCTTCACTGAATTGATTCTTTCAGCTGGAAAAGTCAATTCATATGGCTGCAGCTGGATGTAGTTAGGAAGAGCCATGTTACACGTGTTTTCATTTTATTAATTGCTAGCCAGAAACCATACTGACATTGTAGACTATGTCCTGTCAAGCAGTGATGTCTTCTTACCTTGCAAAGATGAAAATAGGAAAGACATTTTTAAGAAAGGGGTTGTATTTGTTTAGGTCATTTTTTGGAATAAACTGACTTGTCACCTACTGCCTTGTAGGTAGGTGACAGTGTTCAGATGCATTGCCATGTTCATTTCTGTTGTTGCATGTAGCCTAACAGATGTGACCCTGAGATGGTAACCATAGGAGCTACACAACACTAGAACTCCAAGCTGAAGACGCTCACTTACTTTTGCTCCTTAGGCTGTAGGCCTTCAAGATTTGTTCTGGATGCAGCCAATTTATTGTCGCTGCTTCTAGTGGCTGACCAAGCACTGTAACTAACCAGTAGCTCCCAAAAAAGCCAAGAGTCCTCTGTGGTTTAGACTTTCCCTGAGGACTGCAGCAGTTTTGACAGGGTTTGTGCCCCATCGAGTAGAAGAAGAACTTGCTGCCTTTTTGTCTTTCTCTGTTCTGAGACCCATGTTGAAAATACCGTCGACGCTGGACCGTAGCAATGTTTTTCAGAACCTGTAGAGCCAGAACATATTCCCCTGAGAGAGAAGGTAAAGTGGAGATGTACAAAGCTTTCCAGCGAGGCTGGACAGAAATAGCAGTTAGTGTTGAGGATGTGAGTTTTGAACACTGAAGTTAAAAATTAACACCTCTGTGAGCTTTGTTTTCTTGGTTGTTAATTTGTGGTCCCTCAGAAGAGTCCTGTTTTTGTAGGAATGCAGGCTCTGAAAAGTGATGCATTTGAGGTCGTTAATATGAGCATTCAAAATGATTATTCACCTTGAAAATTCAGGTCATGAATTTTCTTACCAGTTCAGACACTTTCCTGACTTTGGAAGCTTCAGGAAATCATTCTTCCTCAGTAACTTTGAAAAAGAAATAGTGTTCCTTGAGTTGTGACTGTAAGTCCACAGTTGTGACCATAAGACCAGTTTAGTGCCCTTTAGAAGAAGATCTCCGTGTATAAATCCTTTTTATCTGCTAGGCTTGATGTTGTTATTACTGCAGCAGAATATTTCAGAGCTATGGCAGAATAAATCCTTGATTTTGTGAGAATTCTAGGAAAAGTTTGATGTTTTATTCTACTGCCATAATTTTGTGGTAGGCTTTTGAATAAGTTATCTTGGGTTATCTTGGGTCCCTAAAAATGTGTCTGGGAAGAGAAATCAACATGTTCCACACAAAAGCTTTTAAGAACTACATCCAAATGAATATGAAGGGCTTTCTCTTATTTTTCCTGCTTATTGTCATATGTACTGAGGCAGAATCAATTTCCAAGACTGAGTTTCTAGCCTGCACTCCATCTGATGTCTCAGATGTTCCGAGAGCTGCTGTGGCCATTTACAACTGTTAATCCTTCAGCATTTTATAGAGGGAGGTCACAAGAGCTGTTGGCTGCAGTGCTCGGAAGGCTGCTTTCAGTTTTGGAACAGCAAATTTCGAGTGCAGAGTATTGTTATAAAGCCAGGAATTGCTATAAATAAGATCACTGAAATGGAAGTTGAGTCGAACTGTGCTGGTGGAGGTGGTTCTATTTACAGAAAAGTATTATAGTTCATCTTGACTTATAGTCTAAATAGACAGTGGACTACAGAAGAAAGAAAGCAGTGTTGCCTTCGTCAGGTTCTTCGGGTCTGGGACATTAGAACAACTTTGAAATGCAGTCTAAACAAAATTAATGCATGAAACTCAATAAGAATTCTTCAGTTTACATTCCATTCATATGGTCCTTCTAGAGTTGTTCTGCTTACATTGGAGGAGTACACACACAGCTTTAGTCATATCACCTCTAGGCTATTGGAGCTTATGATTAATGACTGAAGGAAAATTTCAGAAGACATTGCTTGCATTGCTTTGGATATACCTTGAACAACATTTATATATGCAGTTCAGTTTTGACATACAGTATGAGGAATACTGAAAAATACTGTTTGTATGGGGCTGAGATGACATGTTTTAATCAAAGGCAGTAGTAATTGCCACTTCTTTCTTTTGGAAGTTCAATACTGATAAAGTATTTAGCCTCTCTTTGCTGTTGTGCAAGCAAATTGATTTATCTGTGCCATGGAATGCCTTAAAATTGCCTGAATATATGTGCTGAACAAAATTCTTGGAGATGCTTAATGTAGGACCTTTAGGTTAGGTCTGTCCAGGGGCAGAGTTTCGCAGCCCTGACCCAATAATCTTTCCTAAGAACACACTGATATACAGTGTGAACGATGGGTATCCAGCAGCCTGATGTTGGTGACAGCTCAGGGGTTTCTACCTGTGTTTGTACAAAGAGCACGTTTGGGAAATACAGCCCATGGGCATCTCTGTAAGAGACACCAAGAATGACTCACTGGTTCCTACATCTGTTTTCAGATAACTGTTCACACATCATCTTCATTAAGAGGTCCTATAAAAAGATGCCAGCAATTACAAGAAAAGTCTTGAACCTTGAGTTATGCATGCAGTGAGACTTGCACCCACTGGAATTTGCAGATTCTTTGCTTCTTGTGCCTTTTCTGAAGCCAGCTGCTTTGCAGACATTTCCTTTGCTTTGGTTCTAGTTTGCTTTGGCTGCTTTCCTGTCCTTTTTCTTATTGAATGCATTTTCAAGCATGGTCTAATGTCTGCTGTTAACCCACTTCTCATCCCAAGGCCGCACTCGACCATCGAGACGAATCTCCTTCTCCTTCTCCTTCATCTCTCCACTCATTCCTAAGTCTAAAACTCTCTTTTCTATTAGCTCTTCTTCCAGTGATGATGAGGAGGAGTTGGATAGTAAGTAATCGTTTTCTCTGTGTGGCAGGCATTATGGGTGAAAACAAAGGGGAATCCGGTTTTCTGGTTTAAACCTTGAAATTTCACCTCGCAAACACTGAACTAACTTTCTGCAGCATGATGTCTTACAGCTTTACTGTATCTGAATGCTAACTCTAGCAGACTAAAAGTATTATAATTCAAGAGTCTTGTACATCAGCATCGCAGTGTCTCGTCTGGCTAGTTTTGGTCAGTATCCACGTAACAGACATCATGATCTGCTACTCTTACCAGCCATAGCCAAAACCCTTCTATTGCAACCAAAAGATCGAGATTGTTGCAGTGCATGGAATTGATGGAGGAAGTATAGATCCTTGTCTCCGTAAGTGAGAGTGAACTCACTGCTTGGTGGAAGTAGGAAAAGAATTGAGGAGCCCTGGTATTAAATTCTGAAAATCTTGGCTGCAACTTCACCGTTCCCTTACTGAGCAAGTAACACACATTGCAGCCAAGCCCTTTAAATCATCAAGGTGTGCCTATCTAGGGCCTGATACTATAATCAAAATAGCTTTGTGGTATACAGTAGCTTCTTTTTCCTCCTGCCAGCCCAGCTGAGGCAGAAGCTTGAATTGAACTAATTCTGAATCCTCTTGGATATTTTAAATAGGCTTATCACAGGCAATTGAAAATGTTTCCTATTTCTTAAGCATGTTTTATTAGACTGTTGAAATAAAGCAGAGCAGGTAACTCCCTGTCTAAAGAGAAAATTCAGAGCAGCTGCATTAGTTAGTTCAAATCAAAGGTTTGCAAGGAAACTATGCGGTATCCTCCATACTTTCCAAGCCAGCAGAATTTGGTTTTTCCCCGTGTTAAAAAATGTCTGCACCATCCATGCGGGAAGTATCTAAACTCTCCTCCTTTCCATTGGCAGCCTTCACTGGGGGTTTGTCCTTTCCCAGGTGTTGTACTACCCAATTCCATATTAAAGCTCCTTCCTCTTTAATCTCTGCCCTTCTCTTCTGCCTTTATCAAAACTGTCAATACGTGGTTCCCACCAGCTGAACTGGAAATGTGCAGCTGTGCACTGATGTCACACTCTCATGGTCAAAACTGCTCTTAGCTGAACTTTTGATGGATTTGGGATGAGTTTATTAATTTGTTTGTTTGTTTTCAGCACCCAGCCATTAAGCCATTCCTTGACAGTTGGAGTGCTGCAGTTTTAGGGGGTATTTCTGTTAGCCAGCAGTTAGCTTCTCTCCTTCAGTAGTGCTGCTACTGAATAATGTCAGATATTGTCGCAAACAAAAATGTTGCTGTCTTTACATGTGTTTTGTTTCCTCATGTTTGAGGGCACTGCGGTGACTTTTATATAAAGGTTGCTTTAGCCACAGCTATTTGCAAGACTGCTTTGGCATGAGCATTTTTCATGTAGTAATCCCAGACTGGTTTATTTTTTCACGTCTGCAAGGTTCATTTTTCACAGGAGGATGGATGTGTTAACACTGGGGTTGCACTTGCACTTCAGTGACTGCTTTTCAGTTTCTTCTTGCCTGTTTAGGGTATGGAGAAGTAGTTGTGATTCGCTTGCTACGTTTAGGATGTGGATTTGGGGTGACTGGCCAAGCCAGTTTGTGCATTTTAGAAAATGATTAGGAAGCCTTTGAATGTTGTGGCCTATAACGTTTAATTACTGGCTAGCATTAAGGAGTTAAGGATGGTTTCTTGTGTTTGCAGCACCCTAGTGCAGTCTTCTTTCTGCATAATGGATCTCGATGAACTGTTTCAAATCCAGCTACCATATGAAATAATGGTGGTGGGTGATACTTAGGAGATGTGCAGACAAGTGCTCCAGAATTGGACACAAAGAGCACGACTACGTTTTGAGTAAAAATATATTTTTGTGGGTTATGAATACAGTTTTCAGGTTGGAACCTGCTTCTGATAACACTAAAATTAGGAAAAGAAATCTTCCTTTCTACCTGTCCCCAGAAAAGCCTCTAAAGGTGAGACAAAGTGTGCTTCTCCGTGTTTATCTTCAGGGACTTTATGGTGTGCGGCACAGCAAGGATCATATCATTGTAACCTGAAATACAAAATCATAAGTAGGCTTTTAACTTGATTTTTGTCTGGATCTGTTTTGCCTGCCAGTGTCAAGAATCCGCATTTTTAAGATTACACACTTGCAGCAGAAGACAAATAGGACATTAGTGAAGCTGCCATGTGTCGTACTTTCATGAGGTGCTGAAAACCAGTCATAAAAGATTAATTATCGCCGCTCCTGATTCACTGGTTGTTCATATTTCTTACATTAGTTGCAAAGAAACAAAGAGGCTGGCGAAATACTTAGACCAGTCAAATTGGTGAATCTGTTAAAGGAAAAAGGACTAAGAAGGCCTTAACCCATGTTAAAAGCAAAGTAGAGGTGAAACGCGAATCAGAGTGACTGGAGCATTAACCAGGGATTTGGAAGTCTGTAAATTACATGTGTGATCTTAGGAGGCACTTAGGTAGTGGATATTATGTAAAGCCCCGGCACAGACAGCAGATGGAATCACAGGCTTCATTTGATATGTGCATTACAGTATTACTTAATTTAATGTGTTTGGAATAAATCATTAATTAGATGAAAGATTGTGCAAGGCAGATATGAGCAGGGATCTCCAAACAGCAGTTGGGTAAAGGGCCTGTATTCTAGTTTCTCAACATGAAGCAATGATGTTTCTGTCGCAGGCTGTGCTGATGCTTGAATCAATGTGTGGTTTAGAATCCTAAAGGATGATACTGTATGCACAGTTTTTCTTAATGCACTAACTGCTTTTGGATGCAGAGCCATCTTCGCTTCTGATGTCAAGTGGCTCTTTTGCATTCACCCTTACCTTTAATAAGTAACAGAGCTTGAAGCCAAGGTAGTGTTCTTCATAAAATGTACACGCAGAAGCCCAAGAAAACCATCAGTCATGCTGCTTCTTGAGCTTCCCATAGGACTACGTGCAGTGCTTGGAGAGAGAGTTTGAGGCTTGGAGTCCTGGAAAGCCTACCGACTGGAGAGAGCCCTCTCTCCTGGATCATTTTCATCCTGGTTTCAAAGTGTTCTTCGATTCTGGTAAATGGTGTCAGCTACCTAAGCTGCTCCAATGCATTATGCAAGCAGGTTTCTTGTGGCATAAAGAGAACTTGTGTCATTGGCAGGGCTTCAGCTTCATGTTGAAAGTCAGACTTTCCTCAAGCACAGTGTTCCGTGACTAAGCCGGAGGCTGGTAATGTTGTGTGGAAAATGAAATAAGGCTTCCCTTGTTTCCCTCACTCTTTATGAAGTGTTTCAGGATTTTGATGGGAAAACGAACTATAATTTTATCATGCAGAATTTTCATCCATGAAACCCGGATGTGTGGTACAATAGATTCTTTCTAGTGGTGTTATAAATAAAAGCATTGTGGCAGAAGGCTACGCATTTATACCTATTGTCATTATAAATGGCAATTCTGGTTGAGATACCCTGACTTACCAGCAAATTTAACGGATTCATGTCCTTTGCTTGAGAGCTGAAGAAAGGTAAAAATACTAACAAGCCTTTCGCTTCAACATCTAATTTGAGAGCACCTAAGGATACAGAGAACAGGCTTTATCCTGAGCACATGTAATCTACTCTAAACACTCACTTCTGGAAAACATTTCCCCTTCCTCTTGAACTATCCAAATATGCAAACCGTGTTTTTAAAATCAGTGGGCTAAGACTGCAGTCTGACCTCCCTACCCCTCCGATCTTTTCTAGGTACACAGGCATGCAGCGGCGGTGCCCTAAGTCCCTCCATTCAGAGGTAAAGTATTCTGGGGCTACCACTTCTCTTGTGGTGGCAGTCCTACAGTGGGCTCTGGTTTGGACACCTTAAATCCTTCGTCGCACCAGTACACTTCAGCTGAAACCAAAGCTCTTGGGGCTTGTCCTGCATGCCTAAAGGCTGAAGAAGAGTTTAGATCCTGTCATAATGAAAGTCTCTTCTAGGCTTTGCCTCTAACAAGTCTTCGTGTGTATTAGCTAATAATAATAAAATAACTAATAACAAATTATCTTTTATCAAAGAATATCAGTTTATGCTAAGTTGTATTTTACACTAAAAGCAATTGTTCCTCCCTTTGCTTAGTTCTGTCTATATTTCTATAACCAAGGGCAAAACAATCATGGTTTTGTATGTGCAAGCTGTGGAGAAGAGATAACCTTTCAAGTTTAAAGGGCTTCCCTGGGAAAAGACGTTTGTGGCTGACAAAAGATGGGAGTTTGTCCTTTGAATCACTCTGATACCTTCAGCTTTATTGTATGGCTGTGAGGGTCTTCACCTCTGCTCACTGCTGTTTTCTCCTTGCTTTCATTTGTGTTCCATTGTTCCGCTTTAGGTTTTCATTGTACTTCCTATTGGCACACCGTGTCCTTTTATGCAGTAATGACTTCCTGCATAATTTCTCACTCTTCCATAGAAGCTAAAGAAATCATAGGCTTGTGCATGCACAACTGGCAGAAATGTGGCATCCCAGAAACGCCAGCACTGATAAAAATGACCAATGTGTTTTATTACTTAGTATGAGTATCCTCAGGGAGGCTTTGCAGCCAGTGTGGTTCTT
The DNA here is from genome assembly GCA_013397515.1 of Upupa epops. Classification (NCBI taxonomy): domain Eukaryota; kingdom Metazoa; phylum Chordata; class Aves; order Bucerotiformes; family Upupidae; genus Upupa; species Upupa epops. The sequence goes on along the minus strand of VZRI01007105.1, from coordinate 62 downwards.
GTAAAGACACTCCCTGCCTTCTCAGAGTTCATTAAATGCCCTTCTCTTTAAGGAGATGCCTC
>VZRI01007104.1:129558-159752 GCA_013397515.1 Upupa epops | reverse complement strand
GCATCTGAGTGCCCCAGCACACAAGTTCAAATTCCAGCAGGGCTGACTCAGCCCTCCTCCCTTCCAATGAACAGAAATCGAATTCCCTGCACTTGTACTTGGGCAGGAATTCTTTCAAGCGGGGGTCCTCCTCCCTGCTGTGCTCAAGCTGAGGGTTCCCTCTCCTCTGTGGTATTTTTTTCAGTGCTTCCTGATATTCTTCAGGAAAGTTGGGATCTCTGCTGGGTCTAGCGACCAGGTGGCCACTTGCTGATGTGGAGCGCACTCTCCAAGCCTGAGAGCAGGGTGCAGAGAGCTAAACCTCTCGCAGCAATTTGCAGTTAGTGCAATAGAACTGCAGATACGTGAAAGCCCTTCAATTTCAGGAGGGTTAGGAGTGAAACGTTGCAAGAGTGGCATCACATCAAACCAAGGAGTTTATCGAAGGCTCTGCCTGCCAGCACTCTGCAGGAAACGCCGCGTTTGCAGGCCATTGACGGAGCTGTTGGGCTGATGTCACTCTCCCTGTTTACTGCAGCTCCTCTAGCACCAGTAGGTGAGGGGAAAGCCCTGGTCTGCACAGAATCACTTCTCAGCCAGCTCACAGAAGGTGGCTCAAGCTCAGTGGAAGCACTGCAGCCTGTGAAGAGGTGGGGAGAAAGGATCTGATGCGAGATAAACAGGTCCAAGTGTTCCTCAGAGGTCCCATCCTGTGATGACAGCGAGTCACCAGCCACCACAATGAACAGCTCCACACCAGAGTCGTTTCTTGTGGTAACTTAAACCCACATTCAGTTTCAGATTCTTTTCTAACTCTAGATCAAACGGGAGGAGCTTGCACTGATTCTCACGAACCCCCCCAGACTTACACAAGTACTCCAGCTCCCAAGTAACTTCTTTTGGCTCTTCAGGACAGCTTCATCTCAACAGAAAGGAGAGGATAGAACTGGGAAAACACAGATACGGGACAAAACAACCTCCCCGAGATCACCCAGCATACCAAGGCACAACCCAACAGCTAGGTAGCTCTTTAAGAGCACTATCATCGGGCAACACCACCCAGCAGCTGCTGTTCATCAGCGCGAGCCCCAGTGGCAGCAGTTCCGACCAGCGCGGCGCTACAGTCAGATCACAGTTTTGTTAACTCGAAATGGTCTGTAAGAACCAGAATTCCACAGCAGTTCAGGAAGGCTGCACAGGTTCCACAACTAAAGCACTTCAAAGGTGCAAGACACTCCAAGGGAAAGGTCTAGTCCCAGTGTGCAGGAAAGAAAGCTGCCTTTTCTCGCAGATCAACAGGGAGCTTTACCCTGTGAGTGAGGGGCAAGCACCACAGCCTTTTCCACATCTTCCAGACTTAGTAAAACCCATTATTCCAGGACCAGCATCACACTTCCAGGACCAAAATCAGACCTTTCATAGCACTTAACCTCTTCTTTGCTAACACCATGAACTAGTTTGCTGTTTGTAGGACATGAAGAGATCATGTGAGACAGTGAGGACAGCTTTCAAATCACAACTCCAGCAGAGTCTGAAGAGTCTAATTAGCCTGGCAACAGTAATCTTTGCAAACTTGAGTGATGTGATATCATGAAGTTTATAACACACACCTTGGCCTATCAAGTCGCAGTAAGGTCTACAAGAAAGCACAGTCCTAAATCCCAAGCATGATAGAACTTCCCCCCTCCCCTTTATCCAACTACCCCAATTTCTGAGACAGAGGACCAAAACGCAGAGCTGTTGCTGTTACACCCTGCGGCCTCCACAGCCTGACTGTTCAAGGGGATGCAAAGAGTAACCTGCAGGAAGATGGAGTGATGGCCTTCGAAGAGCACACTCAGGTTGCTCACCCAATCAACACTCCTTAGAAGCAGCGGATAAAGGATCCTGCTGTTAAAGCAGTGCTCTAGGAGCGTAATTCCCACATTTCAGCAGTGAGAAACACACCAGGAAAAGCGTGCCCAGGTACGGTTAACTTCATGACACTTCTTCACCCAGAACCTTTTGCAGACTACTCTTAGGAGGAGGATCTTAGGGGTTGTTTGAACAAGGTGTAACCTAGGGAGCCAGCATCTTGGGAGAATGCCACACACCCCAACTGATAAAAGCAGTCCTCCCAAGCTTCAGGAGCACTTGAGAGGTCAATGCAAGTGGGATGCAGTGACCACTCCTTATCAAGGTGACAGCAAGGTGACAGGTTTGGCATTTGCTAGCAATAAAATCTTTGAGTGAACTAGTGCTGCACCTCTACTGCACGAGTTTGGGAAATACATGCAGTGCTGTGGCATTAGCACCTGACACGCTCCAAAACCCACCTTCAATTCACTGGAGAATAACGTGGGCTGATTCTCAGTCTAAGTCTGGTATCGTTGGGCATTTAATCCTGGGGGTGTTTCACAGGGCTGGCTGCTTGTAAGCTGGATGCTAGGTCTGTCTCCAAGCTCAGCATTTCAAGAGTTAAGCATTTTACATCATCCCTGCTGCAGAGATCAGCACCTTTCAACGCAGATAGACTTCAGGCCCTTACAGACAGCTCCTAGACACCACTTCATTCAGCAGGTACTTTTATCATCACCCTCCTAACTTTGTAGCCCCATCTGATATAACTGCCTGCCCCACTGTTCTTAACTCAGAGGGGATTTGCTGAACATTAACATTAACAAACATTTAGCTTTTCCTGCTGCTGCTTTGGAGCTACAGAGCTCCTACCACTCCGGAGAATCTAAAGCTCTTTTGCCAACACACTTATATAAAACAGCTCATGATTTAACAGGAAAACATCACACTACTGCATAGCACTTAATGAGCTGAAAATATAGTCAAGACTTGGAGCAAGTCTCTGAGAAACACCATTCAAAGGATCTGAAAAGTAATGCAGGTTTGTTCCCTGGCACACCAGTTATTTGCCAGGCTCTTGCAAAACCAGAGCTATTGTCTCCCTGCCCTCCCCGTCCCCCCCCAACAATCTTCTTAAGTGCTTTACCAACATCTCAGAGAAGAAGCTGTGAGGAGCCAGCTAATAGGGGAAGTTAATAGGAGGCCTCAGAACCCCTTAGTCAAGCCATGCGAGCAGTCTTGCGTATCCTGGATACAGATCTGACCACTTTCTCTACAGGGCAAACACACCAAACACAGCATTCTGAACTTCTCAAAGCCTTGAAAGAACCACCAAAGGGCTGATCATGTTAACACTGAAGGAACCCACTTGCACATAACCTATGAGAAATAAACACTCGTTTAGGAAGGTGACAGAAGCCAAAGGACTGTTCAGAACTACCCAGCACTATTCAGTCAAGAAGCTGAGACAACCAGGTGAAAGCACTTTTTCCAAACATTTCTGAGTGGTGGGGCTGAAGAGAGGTAGTGAAACATCAGGGCTATCACAGCACATCCAGTCCCTCTGCTGGGCACTAGCCTGTGTCAAAAGTACCCCTTAAAATAGATTGGAAACAATCTCAACAGCAGATCTCAAGTCACTTGCAGCACTGTATGTTCACGCTTCTGTAAGGAGCTACTTGTGGAGGGTGAGGAGAAAGGGGACAGATAACTATTTCATTCTATCCACTTTATTTTAGAATTTATTTGCAGCATGGTAACTGAAAAGCCTGGTGCACACAGCGTTACAAGTCTGGAAATCATCGTTACATACCAGCGTGTTAGTGAGGAATTAGTGATGCCTGTACCCTTCGATGACTGACCCAAATGCCAGCATCACGTCTCTCAAACATTCGCTTCAAACTGCTAGAAGGTTAAACACAAAGTATTTGTCAGGCCCATTTCCCAGTTGAAGTCAGAAGGATCTTTCTGGTGTATCCTAACCTTTTTCCACACACCCCCCCATAAAAGTGTTTTAAAACCCCATAGTGGGTGTTTAAAAATCCCGGAACCATCTCAAACAGTTCAGCTCAGCTATGCCTCTGCCTCGGGATTTCAAGCCTGTACTTTCCTCATGACAAGAGATTGACTGCATTACAGGTTTGTGAAGGGATTCTGTATGAAAACCTACTCCTTTCTTTTACCCCTGGTGTCAATATTGACCCTTTACCACACCGTTCGGTGAAACACAGCAACGTGCTCTGAGCACACAGAAAAGGCAAATCTCAGTTCGAAGGAGCAAACAGTAATCAAATAAACAACCAGGTAAGGGATTACGCAGAGAAGAGGGATGATAACAGAAGGGTGTAGGGTAAAACACCTACAGAAAACTATTCTCTGCAGGACCTGACCACGCTCTGGCCACACTGAAACTGAAACCCTGGCCTTGCACAGCTGCTTCATCAGAAAGCTGTCACCAGATTGTGCTGGAAACAGACAGTGAATTGTCCCAAACACTGGAGTGGCAAACCAGCAGAGCTCTAACAGCTGAAATCCAAAAGCCTCTTACTTATCACACTGCATTCAAACTCAGTCTCCTTTTTCACTTTCTTCCGGCAGAGGACCCTTTGGGCTGGTGGTGACAGCAGTTATCTTGCTTTCATTTCTCTTACTAGCATCCAAAGCCATTTACACACAACTAAGACAACAGAACAATCAGTACAGTAGGTCCTGCAAAGTCAATTCTGCCTGTCTGGAGTCAGCAGGACGCACAAGTGTTTTAACACGGGTGGGAGGCTTGTGCTACTGAGAGGGAAGAACCGGAAAAGTCACGTGAAGCAAAACCTAAACCAAGCAAACCACAGAGATTGGCCTCATTAAAGAAAATCCTATTAAAAGCCTTGTCAACTTGAAGCTAGGCAAAGAAAGCATCTTCTGCTAACAGCATTACTGCTGCGACCCACAGTTAAGAGGCTGATCACATGCCAGCGCCCTGGCCCCAAACTTCATCCAGTAGTAGTTACTCTTTTCAGAGGGAAAGGGGTATTACCTAACAACCCCAAAGTGTGCACCGGCACTACAGGCATCTCAAGAAGTAGAGGTATGCTGTGGATACCAGTGATTTACACTCTGACTTCTTAAGAGGGCATCACTGCATTGACAGCCAAGTATTACTACCCGCTTTCAAAAAGAGGCTTCAGAAAATGGTTTTACTATTGCAAGCTGAACCATGAAAATTCTTTCAACACAATCGATAAAAAGCCATTCCTCCTGCAAAATGTATCTGACCTCGCAGTTGAAAAATGCTCGTTACTGCAGTGTAGTAACCCCGGTGCAAGACAAACGCGGCTCGCATCAGCTGTCTTCCTCGCATCACACCTACTTTGCCAGGAGCCTCCAATCAAAGTGCATTTAGGCATTGACCTGATTTTGTCCTGTGCCAGAGCTCCCTGCCACAAAGCACTCTGTCCGTTTATTCCCATCAGATCAGCGCTGCTGCCTGAAGAGATCAGAGAGCAAACAAAAACCACACAGAAAGGGGGAAGCCCAACATCAGACCTCTGCGCTCGTCTGGATTATAAAAGGACCCGTGGATGCCATGGAAGCCGTTCTTGTGCAGCACTGCTCCAAATAAGCCACCTCAGCCACGGACTGTGAGACTGACTTCATCAGAAGACAGAATGAAAGGTGGTGGGTTTAATGTGGTAAGGAAGGCAGTCGAAGGGCATTAGCCCTTCTCTTTTAAGCAAACTGAAAACCAAACCCAGAGAAGCGACACTTCATTCTCATGTTAGGAAAAGCGGGCAAGGTGATTTGTAGTGCAAACCAAAGTCTCCTACTTTCCACAGCAGTAAAGAAACTCGAGCTGTCCCTTGTGTCAAGTAATTTTAAAGAAATTTACTTTTATTAATTTAGAGCTCCCCAGAGCTCTAAAAAGAAAAGAACTTCCGAATAAACAGCTCAGACTGCAGAGAGCATCCCAACTCTTGGTTCACAAGAGCAGTGGATCCATCCAACTACTTCACATCAGTTGCTAAAGAGCTACTATTACATTTCAGTGATTATACCTCTCCCTCCAACCCTACCCAGGGCAATCACGTACAACTTCTAGAAGCAAGTTAGGGATTACCAAGGAAACGGTGATTGTCACAATGCAACAGAATATTAAGGCCAGTGAAAAATAACGGATTAATTATAAATAATGCTGATTTCTATTGAAGTCTACTCTTCCACGTGTAATCAGAACAAAAGCACAACGATTCTGTAGTGTACCAAGTGTATATTTCAATTTACTGTATGCAGTCTAACAACAAATTTGGTCATAATTTACCAGATATACATAAATGATTTAAGTAGTAAAAGAAGATTCAGTTCCAAGAGAATAAGTTCATACCTTGAGGGGGGGGGAAAAATAAATCAAAACAAAAAACAAACCAAAAAAATAGGAAAATACATTGAGAACGTAGAGCCAGGTCCAGTTTCTAAGCATTAAGTGAGCAGTATTCTAGTAAAGCAGATTTAGGTGAATTTCAGATATATATATATGTATTTATATATATAGACAGATCTACCAATTGTCAACTATGGTTTTAAAGGGGATAAACGGGATGGAAAAAATCTGTATGCTATACTTACATATTCACAAAGCAGAACATTAACGTTTAAAATACTTTTTCATTCATATCATCTTTGCCCAACTAATTTCTACTTTGGACCCCACCAGAATTACACATTACTCATTTCAGTCTAGAACAATGCGAATACGATGTATTCTTCAGTGTAAGAAAGAAAAGGCACCCCACCCTCCCCACCCTCCCCCCGAAAACTAACCGTTCTTGTCAGGTTTACAATGATGTGGAAACTACCAGTGAAACAAGTGGATGATAAAAAAAAAGCATTTTAATTCCCGTATAACTGTAGTTCAAACTTATCTCGGCTTCGATCAGCAAAAACAACGTCTCGACATCATGTGACCGTTCTACTGATGTAAGGACAACAGTAAAGCTTGTCTGTTTAAATACATTACCAACTTTGATCAGATGGAGCACCATTACGATTCTGTCCAAAGCACAATTCCAAGTCATCCACATAACTAGTATAATTTAGTTACCTGATATAAAACAGGAAAAAATAGACTCATTTTAAAATTAAACAAAGCTGAAAAATATGGAAACCCTCAACTGTTTTTTATACAGTACTGTCACACTGGCCTAGCTACGCATCATGATTAATGCTCTGCAGATTTACTAGTTGTGCCGTACGGTATGGCGGGTGCATTGTTCCGATGACTGCCCGAGTTCATTAGCCTTAGGCTAGACAACGCGGAGGAGTTCCAGATCAAAGTGTAGTGCTCTCCCCTCCCTGTAACAGAGGCCTGAACTCATTGGTACAACATTACAAGCTTAGGGAAAAAGAAAAATAAACCCACATGGCTACAAAAATTCAAGTTTCAATGCCTCCTAGAAAATTTGAAAGAAAGTGTGTAGGGAGCACATCATCCCGCAAAGTAAACAAGTCAATGAGCATCATTTTGCTTTGGACTTCTTTAAAAAAACTCAAGCGGATTTAGGTCTCCGAGTTCAATGTAACTGGCTTACATTAAACATCAGCAACAACCCAGTAAGTAAAAAAGAATAAAAAGTAGTTTGCATTCGTTATCAGGAGGAACAATGGGTACAACAGCCTAGTGTCCAATACTCACCACAAACTAGCCAAAAAACGGACAAGTAAGAAATTATCAACCAAAAAGTTGTTTAATATGACACCTTCTCCATTTCTTGTGGTTTTTATTCTGTGGGACTGAGGTATACACCAGGGAAGTCAAAAAGTTTGAGGGGAAGGGCCTTTGAGGAGAGAGGAAACATTACACCAGACATCTTTTTGCACGACTCCCTCTTTTGACTGAGCGGCAGAGGAGCTACCCACGCTCTGATCAATCTATTATTGTTATTATTGGTCATTTCTTCTGCAAGATCATTTTGAAACTGGTGAATCAGTAACAACCACCTCGACAATCCAAAACGCAAAGAAACAATCACTAAATTAATGCCACTGTTAGTGTCTCCAGTGCCTAGCACCTGTACCACCTGCCAGCACAGAGCCAAACGTTTTAAAACCGAATTTCAAGAGCGTTGGCATTACCTGGGATGGAAATTTCAACTATTGGCTTTCACCTGTCAGAGTAGGGGAGAGGTAAGGTTTGTCGGGCGTAGACATGCTTGTAGGAAGAAGAGCCACTAGCCCAAATTAGCTTCACTGACAAAGTAGGAGCGGGTTTGGGAAAGCCAAATCTTTGTATTTCCATACGAATCTGCAATTTTCTTCATTCATGTTAACAGACACATGAATGTGTAATGTAAGTACAGTTACTACTATGTCTGAGTAGGACCCGAGTAGCTATATCCTATAAATAATAAAAAATACATTTTTCTTTTGATAACTGACTGTAGATGTGAGGACTCTGTATAATTCAACCAAATGGTTGTAAGCTGTACAGTCCTGTGCAAATATCATAAAAAAATTAATAATCCTTTTTTGCTATAAGGCTTTGACCCTAGATTTTTCACAGCAATGTAACTACCATCCAGCCTGTACCATATTCTGCAAGCCTTCAGTCCAGAATTCAAAGAGTCAATCCACAAAAGTGTCCATCTGCAGCACCCTGAAGCCATACGCTCTGTCAGTCGTCTAAAGGCATACAAACTTCCCCAGGTTCATCCCATCGAGACTGGTCATTCTGTTCTTCTACGTCATCACCAAGCTCCTCATCGCCTTCTCCCACTTCATTTTCCTCGTATTCTTCATCTCTAGGGAAATCTGTGTCCTGCACCTGGTCTGCTCCCTCTTGCCCTCCAGGCTGAGATTTATCTGCACAGTCTACGCAAACTCCGTAACGCCGTGATCCGTGTCTTATTCCAACACTGGCTGCTAGCATGAAAATCTTCTTACACACCATACATTTATACTTCTTATCCTTTTTATGCACCTGTGGAAGAGAAGTATTAACAGCTGAAAATATGCATATCAGGCTGCATTTGCATACAGTACTAGAAAACAGTAATTACTAACTCAAAATTTCATTGTGTAACTCTTCCAAAAGCTGGCTCAACACTGTTCAGAGAAGGCAGCACTACCAGAGATCTGTTATGACGACACAAGCTACTGCCCACAACCAAACCACCCGCTCGCTGTTCGGCACAAGCGGAGGAATACTCATTTCACAACTACTTGCAGTACAGAACAAGCCTGAAAGGCAGTGAGAACAGTGATAAGATGCTGCACACAGGATCAGATCTCATGGAGAAAACTGCCTTTACAATTTTAGGTCCCAGAAACATTAAGAACAAACAGGAGTCATTAAATTACGTGTGGATTCAAAGAGCAAGATCCTTCTTCCACAAGACCTTTCTTTCAACACAACCCAACCCAACATCATCTTTCCACCTGCTTTTGGTGTATATTTTGTCCTGTGTGTAGAGGGAGCTTGTGCGTAGAACTAGAAGGCTGCTGCTGACTAACCAGTGAAACAAAGTTGGAATTTGGGAGTATGGCACTTGCAAAAGCCATTCAGTGAATTCAGCAATCATGAATCATAATTAACATCTTGGAAGAAAAGTCTTCAACATAACTTTCCATCTGGTGTTCTCACAACACACCGATACGTGCTTAAATATCTCATTTGAGGGCACATTGAGAAAGTTGTCGTTTCAGATAAAATAGAAATTACCCCCAAGATGAGGGGAAAAAACCCAAGGTCAAGGTACAAACATTTCCTTCAGTCCCACTGTATAATCTGTACAGCTGATACCATGTGTTTCTGCCTCAGCCTTTAAACTCATTATGATAGTATTTCACAAAAAGCAGACTACATGAAGTGTTTGCTGCATACAGGGGGCATTTAACCACTCCCTCTGCCCACATTAAAACCCCCATGTTCTGGCTCCATACGGAGAGCTGAGGCATAACGCTATTTTCACCCTGTCTGACCCATCTGTTTTCCCAAAGTGGGAAAAAGTAAATCCTCAACAAGATGATCTAGTCAAATACCACAACAAAAATCTGTCCCACTCCATTCTTCCAGGCAGACTGATTACCTACCACTCCCTGTTGCTCCCTTCTGCTTTAGAAAGGAAGGAGTAGCTGCTGTAAGGTGCCACACGGCATCACTGCCAATAAGGCAACAACTTCAGTTCTGTCCAGCTACAGGGCTGTCCTGTACCATCACTGAGTCACCTACACACACCACACATCAAAGTCCTTCAGACTTGTTAACATCACTGCTACTCCTGTCCCTTCAGGCCTCTCGCCCTTTAATGGGTGGTACGGTAGGAGGGAGAAAGGTAGCAGTACCAGGATGCAAAGATGTGTTATCTAAGATTTAAGAAGTCTGTAACACAAGAAAGCAGCCGGCTCCAAAACTGAATTAGGAGCTATTCAGATGTGCCTTTCCCACTTGTAGAACAGTTTACAGAACCGTTAAAAACCACTACAGTGGTCTTGTAAATATCTTCTGGAATTTCTGCAACTCATTTTTCACTCTTCCCTAACTCTTAAAAGCTTTGTCTAGTTGTGGAATAAGTATTTTGGAACTACCCCAAGAAGTTGTGCAACAGGTGATGAACAGGGAGTTCTCACCTAAACAGTGATGCAGCATTACCCATCAGGATGTTTCGCTATCTGCTGTGGTAACACTAAGCCAGAATTTGCTCTCATGATGTACAGAACACGTACACATACCGCATCTTGCTAGCATGGCACCTTGACACTACCTCTGATACTGTGTTTTCCATTAAGAATATAAAAGGCATAGCTATCACAAAGAGATGTTTAGCTTCATCTGGTTTTAGACACTTTACCTTTTGGCAAATCAGAGAACAGCGTTTCTCCTAACTACTACAGCATCTTCAAAAATATCCGTAACAAGTCACTCATACATGCACACTTACTTGAGGGTACCTACCAAGGAATGTCTTTTTACATGCTCTCTTCGAGTAAACAGCTTCCCACAGATGTCACAACTGAAAGATCTCACGCCTGTGTGAATGAGCAAGTGTCTCTTTAGTGTTCTTCTGTATTTGGCTACATAATTACAGTGTGGACACTTCAACTTGTTCATGATTAAAGCAGAGGAATCGCCTACAAGATAATAAGCCATCAGGAGAAAAGATGATGAAACAAAAAAAAAGAGAGGTATTTCAGTATGTTCTGCCTGGTGCACAAAGACAAAACAGGTGCCCAAACAATACAGCACCCACAGGACTTTTCATCAGTCAAAGCAGGGCAGCGTCTGCCTGCAGAAACCACAAATACCAACAGGTTCTGCATGTATGATTTTGCTAGAAAAATACCTCACCGTAAATAAAGAACTTTTGCTACAGAAACACAGATCAATTCTTTGCAAAGTAATCTTATTCCACGAGTCAAGTTAGCAGAATGTCATGAGACAAGTCAGCAGCATTTTCTACAGGTCACCTGTACCAGGAAACTTTATTCTTGATTAGAAGCCCTCTAGTTATGGGGCATTTAGGCAGCTGCAATCTTCTCTTCCAATACTCTATTTAGAATTACATGCAGAACTGCCTGCCAAGATCTGAATCTACAAATAAATAGAAAACCTCAGAAGCATAACTAAGCAAGAACAAATATTGACAAAAGGAGTAGGCCAGTAAGAGACAGCCTAATTCTGAACTAGCTAAAAAGGGAAGGCATTGGTTCAGATTTTAGCTATTCTTTACCCAAAGTCTATTTTGGGTCTAACAGTAGAGAAAAATAAAGAGAGGAAAAAAGTGGAAGCATCAATACCCCACTTCTTCCTTATGATGAAAGGGAGCTATTTACATACCCTTGGACCAAGGACAATATAACTTCCCCAAAGGATATGTGCATAAGTTTTACTGCAGCTGCCTGTCACTGTGTGAGACACAGGAGCATGAGATGCTGTGACAACTATGAAGGCAGCCACACAGGAATACATAGATCGGTTTGAGAATAGGGTTCTAAGCTCACTTCTTACAGGTGAGATTATTTATTAGTATGATCATAATGATCTAGAAAACTCCAAAAAAGCACTGGCTAAGGCTACATGATTATATATGTAAAAGCTTCTAACATTCATGCTGGCAGGAGAAAGAACAGAAATCATCCTGTGCTAAGTGCATCAGCCTGCATGCCTGTATCTGAGATGCCTCCTCCCAGCCCCAAAATTCATCATGAACACATTATGAAGAGCTGGCCTTCATGTACTGGAGCACTCATCAGGTTACATGCCAGCAGTGTCACATAATGGCTTAATTATTAAGAAAATCAAGATCCAAAATGGTTATAAATTGCAATTTTATGCACTTACACAGGACTATGGCAGACAGGTGGACAACAGGGCTCTAAAATACATGGAAACCTAGTGGAGATAAGGCCCAAGTTCTAATCCCTTGCCTGCTACTGAATTTCACTTGCTGATGACCCAACATCTTCCGCTGTCAAACCCAAAACGTTTAAGGTAAACCATAAACCACATCCCAGTCAGAGGTCAAAGTTACAGAGAAGAGGTAGGCTATCACCTAGCCCCTTAAGAGCTTCTTTTTATGGAAGACTTCATATATTTTACAGATTTAGCAATATTTATTTTGGATGTGGTGAGGTTTTTCGGTATGTCTTCAAATGGAAAATAATTACAGATAACTGCTTGCTTGGACTACCAAGGCAGGCACATTAGTGATGAAGTGCAAGCTGTACCACAAAAGTATGACTGAAGAGGACTTTAGTTATGGCTGCACCAAGTTCAAAACTTCCAGGCAATCAAGATTTTAAAAGTATGCTCCAATGTCTACTTTCATAATTAAATATCACTTTATATCTTCACCATCCAAGTGTTCCATTTCAAAACTCATTTATCTGTAGTTAGCTTAGTAAGGGGGTAGGGAAATTCATCAGATTGTTAAAGACATCAGGTGTCTTCACATTCAGGCACAATACAAGCGCTGATACAGATCACATTTTGGTTGTACTTTTCCATACATTTGAGTTCCTTTTTCTCCCTCCAGAGATGCAGTCCTAGTTACACTATCCTGAAAGTGATATGGAAGATAATAATGTAAACACTTAATCTTCTATTTCTCTCATCAAATTAATCAACTATTTCCTACAGTGACACAGAAGATAACAACCCCTATTTGGGTAAAAACACCCTCATGCCCATCAGATATACTTGCCATTTTCCCAGGCTTCTTTTGGCCATGATTCTGGCAGCAGTCCATACTTGAAGTCACTGGAAGTACCCGGCAGCAGTCCGTACTTGAAGTCAGTGGAAGTACCTGGCAGTAGTCCGTACTTGAAGTCACTGGAAGCACCCGGCAGCAGTCCGTACTTGAAGTCACTGGAAGTACCTATTACAGACAGTCTTACTTTAGCTTCCAGGTTCTGATCAGTCATGCTGCTTAGCACAAGACAGATCCTTTCTGAACTGTGACAAAAAAGTTTCAAACAAAATAATTCTTCACATACCTTCAATGCTGAAATTAATGCTTCCCTTCCCTAATTTTAATGACATTAAGACTTCTAAACTACTCTCCATGGCACAAACTTCTCTCCAAGCTGGAAAAAGTAGTGTATTTTTCATACTAACAGGAACTTTCAAATTAAGGTTATTTATTCCCCCCACTATCATTATCACAGGGCTAAAAGGTTTTCCAGGGGATTCTCTTTACAGCAGTTTTATACAGCTATTTCATCCAGTCTACTACAAACAGTATGTCTGGTATAAAAGTGAACACTTGCTACCAGAGGTATGATTTTCTTTATTGCCCTAAAATATCTCAGTGGTATGTAAAGTGCTTTAAATGCTATTATTTATATAAAATATCCTACAGCTATGTCTAAATCTTTTGAATAATCATCTCCATTACTCTATAACCACATCAATGCAAGAGACCATAATTACTTGGAATATACCAGCTTAAGACTAATTTGCATATTTACAGCTAGTCTTTAAACGAGCTCTTCATAGAAGTTGCGTGGCCTCCGCATGTTTTTCGCCTCTTTAAACTAACAAAATAATTCAGCAGTAGAAAGTGACTAAAGAAGATTCTTGCTTGTTTAACACTACGCTTTTGTAATGACTAAGAATTCCTTGAGTGAATATGGAATTACTCTTTCAAAGCACAGACAGCTATAAATAGCACAGAAGAAAGCTGCACAAGGTATTTGACAAAGTCTATCTGTGGGCCAAAGACTCCTCTGGCAAGAATGCAAATCAATCTTTCCCCCCCCATCCTCCAAGACAGGAGTTTGTTGGAAAACACGAAGCCATAAATTACTGTCCTCACAGGCACACAGTTGTTAAATAAACAAACTGCAGTGGAAACTGGCAGGTTTCCTTTGATTTGTTTGGATGGTGCTCAGATCCTCGCACTGGATTCCCAATGCCACTGTTGTGACAAGTCCCGTGAAAGCCTTCACAGTATGCACGCTTTAACGGTCCAAACACTTTATCTTTTGTCCCCACACTGCACACTTTCAGGATTTCTGGAAAGGGAAACTCAGTATAAACTAGAATTTCATGCAGCTAGTGACAAGCTGCACGCTCACTAAGCACCGTTTTACTGGAAAAACACAGATTACAAATCCTCACAGCATTAGACACGTACAGCAGTTTCATCTGCAACGTAAGACAACAGTCAAAAAGGAAACCAATTAGCAAACAGGAAGGTTTGTAGCTCTATCCCACCTGTTAGACTGTGGCAAATAAGCAAATCTGGACCGTGACTGCCACACTACATCTTCCATCGGAGCTTCACTGCTCAAAAGGGAAAGAAATCCCAGTATCCAGCTAGCTCGTTCACTCATTATTTTGTTACAGAAATAAAGGAGGAGGAAGGAAAGGGAACAAATACCCCTCTCCTTTAATAGTTTTTCTTTTTTTTAATTGCTGACAAAAATAGCCACTGCTATGTCCAAAAGAGGCAAGAACTCCTTACACTAATTTGGAGCTATGGACTCCAACAATGGCATCTCACAAGAGCTGAAGGAACAGAACACAGATACCCCCCCAGACATGCCAACTACACATTCCTTTGAGGTGAGCAGTAAAAACTCCTCCTGTAATACAAGAAAGGATTAGTAAAGAGACAGCGCTGTACAGTTCTGGGCAAGAGCAAAGATTACTTGACCTGAAGGATAAAAGCCTCGAATAAAGCAGGTAGTCGAATCTATCAGAGAAAAAAAAAAATCCAATAGCTATGATCTGTTTAAAATACAGGCTTTATCTCTCTAATGGAGCTGCCCTGTCTCTAGCTAACTGGTGGAAGATCAATGATCAAACACTTTAGTAACTTTTTCCCCCTATTATGGGAGAAGTATCTGTAAAACCAACAGAGCAATCGTTTACTGCTCCCAGATGTAAGGTGCCTGCTGTGTACAGGCAATGCTGCAGCTCTCTTCCAAACAAGCATGCATCACAGACTGACAGGAACCAAGCTGTACCAAGCTGAGCACATTTGCCACACGGCCGCTTTAGCAGTTCTGCTCTATCTAAGGGCACACGAATTGAATTTCATATGGAACATTTATGCTCATAACTGGTATGAAAGTTGGACAGAAATTATGAGGTCAAATCTCTGCACAGGTCTATGCCTTAGTGTAATAGCTGGCATGCAGCCAAGCAGACTTCAGAGCTGTAGTCTAGGGTAGATAACAGCTACTAAATCTCGCCACCTACCATTTGACGGAAGCCCTGCTATAAAATGAAAGGACATCAGCACAGATACCACAGGAGATACTACAGATGCCTCAGTCTCTGAGTCCAGGCACAGTACAACAGGACTAAGTAGATCATAACTAAACCAAATGCTTATTCTTAGGATAATGTGTTGATTTAGACAACCTGCTTTCTAGATTAAGCACACGTCCAATGTGTTCAAAGCAAAATGACAAAAGCAGGTGCTTTTAATGTCTGATGTTTTCACCATACAGGAAATACACGAGTTACATATAGACTGGCAACTGGAAGTCTTCCCAGGTGGTCATATTGCCTACACTCAGATAAGCTTCTGATTGTAGCTGAGCCAAGCAGACAATGTTATGGAATCCCGTAGCTCACATCTTTTCCCACCCAAGCTACTGCCTCCTGAAACCTGCTTGCTAAACTGAAGATAGAATCATCATCTAACGTGCTCACGTCAACCTAAATCCCGATGATCTTGATAGGAGGTTATCAGAAGCAATAACACACAGGTCATCAGACCACAGCTCTCCTCTGAGGTAAGGATAACTTATAACAGTTCAGTTGATTCCTTACCCCAAAAGGGGTGTGATTTAATAATTCAAATGTTACTCATTCTTCCGTGCTGTACAGAGAAGAGGCTTCTATTAGTACCCTCATCTTAAAAAAGTCAAGCAATCCCCAAAATAATAAAAACAAAACAGAATATGAGCAATCTGATTAACTATCACCACTAAAATTCTCAGATGTCATTTTGAAAAGAGGAAAGGCAGTCCACACTACAATTAGGTGGTTGTATAGAATTATATACAACTACCAAACCTCTGGAAGGATTTTACGGTCTACTGTTTGTTCTCATGAACAAGAATAACCAGAAGTCAGACAAACTTGTTCAGTTTTAAAGGGCAAGAGGCAGAGGACCATCACCAGAACAAGAAAACATGTATGAATAAAAGCATCTTTAGTTTTGCTCTTTATCTGTACCCTAAAAAAAGCCCTTTTTTAGGAAGCAACATTTATGAGTATGGGATGATCAGGCTGAATAATGAATTGTTGAGTAAGAGGGAGCCATTGAACAGGTCATTACAGAAAGGGACATGGATATAGGGTGTGCTGAGGGAGAAGATTCCACGTTAGATACAGCTGCCTAGATACACAACGCAGCGTAAGTAAAGAAGACAAAAGCTAACACTAAAAATTATGTCTGAAGAGACAGATAATTTTTTCTGCCAGGTTCTCCAGCAACGACTACTCATTCTGATAAACTAAAAAAAAGCCAGAACATAGACAGTACAAGTGATTAGGCAGTAGCTTTCCAGGATTGTTTGTGGGTTGATATTAGAGCTGAATTTGTTGCTTATGTCTAGTAACACAGAAAGAATAGCACTGCCAGGACCTGTGCATTAGCAAGGAGAGGGAAATAAAACCTCTTTTACCCCATTTGTTCCCAGAGCATTACTCATATCTTTAACCTTGTTTTTGAAAAGGGGTCAAACCATGTTACTCCTCCTCAGCTGCCTCTTGTAACAAATGGCTCAAAAGATTTTGCCAATGAAATCGAACTTTTTCCTCTTATGCTCTGCTCCCAAATGCTCTTAAAAAAAACCCCATACACCAAAAAAAATAAATAAAATTAAAGAGCAAGAGCAATTTGTCAATTTATACTTCTACACTACTGTGACTTGTGTCATGGAGCATTTTATACAAGTGCTCTCACAGGGAGCGATAGTGGTTTATCACCACCTTGGAAACCAACATAGAAAGCCTAGAGGTTAAATAAGAAACCTAAACATTTGTTTTCTATGCCGTGCCAGGGAAGGTGTAAAGGATGTTGCAGAAGTTCCATAAACATCAGATGGATAAGGACAAACATGTAGAAGTCAAGGGGAGTTAGGATCAAATCAAGAGTTTATTTTCCAGGTTAATGACCATCTGGAATTAAAACTTTTAAAGAAACTTGTATTTCAATAATCATGATAGCCTAAAAAAAGCTCTAATACCTACAAAACAACTGTAATCCGAAAGGATCTGAAACACCTGCAGTAAGAACACTTTCACTGCTCAGCATGCAGTAATTAGATTTGCCTTACTGAGCTTCACCTTTGAGATGCAGGAAGGAAGCTGGCTGAAAAAACAGCACAGCTCACTTCTGTGGACAGGGAAGATACACAGCCCCTGGTTTGCTTCACTTACAGGGCTGCTGCCATCACCATCATCACTCTTTCATAAAAGAGGCAACAGAAACATCAAATTAGCACTTTTGAAGAACCGAACAAGCCTGTAGACACCATGTAATCTTCTTCCCCAAAGCATCCCATCCTGTTTTCATAAAAAAACTGAACAAGCACCAAACACAACAGCAATACACAGAATACTGCTTACAATTACAAGATCAGTGGTTGATCATCTCATGAGAATGCAAGGACCTGTTGTCTTTGGGACCATACCCAGAAACGGTACATTTAATGAACAGGGAAGAAGTTGACCCTCAGCTACCATAACCTCTTCATGTGACTTCTAAAACCCTATGGGGGCTTTAACACTAGGTTACATATTTACACCATCACAAATGGTTATTGTAGGATGCACCACAGCTATAAACAAAGACATTTTTAGCAGATTATAAACTAGAAGGGAAAACAGTAACATAGGCGGATACATTCAGCTTTTTTAATTAGTCAAGTTAAAACCGAGCCTCTGTTAAGAGCTGATAAATGAAGAACGTGCAATTTAAAATCCATCTCATCTTCATGAAGCTTTTTGAAGCTCAACAAAGCAATACTTTTACAGGGAAAGTGTTAAATATAAACTCACTGGCAAAATAGAGTGAGAAGAACCAGCGGCTGAGATATCCTTATGGACACCTATAGGAACTCATTTGGCCTGAAACTGTTTAACAAGATGGGTGGAAGGTAACCAGTAAAAGCTTTCTCAACTATTTTCTAATACTTAACCAGCAGTACCCAACTGGGAAGTCGATTTACAACGGAACTCAAGGTAGTGGCTTTTGGCATGTATTTTTCTAGTGAGGCATCCCTTACACTGCATCTACGGTGCTTCCTTCCCCTCACAAACCCACCACAAAACTCAAAACCGTAATCAAGGACACAGCAACTCACTTAGCATGTAACTGGACATCTCATAACCACAGTTGGTGTCAGGTACCCCCACGAGCAAATGACAAAGTGTAATGCTAGCACTCACTCTTTCCCTTTTAGCCCAAGAAGGGACAGGATACTCAGCTTTCATTGTAAGAATTTCTTCCTCTTCTCACAGCACTGCCTTGTGTCTATTCCAGACGACATTCTCTCAGGCATTTTTTATTCCCATTGCCTATTTTCTGGATATGCTTTCATCTCCACAAACAAATTTAATCCACAACTAAAAAGTTACCGTATAACCTGCAGGTTACTCTACAACTCATTCTTGTCATTCTTCCAATTCTGCACTCCTCCCTCTTTCTCCTATTTTTGGCATAGAGGGAACAAGTGAAGTAAGAGTGTTTAAAAGTGGAATCTACGTGCAGAGGAAAGAGGTTATCCACCAGAAGGGCAAATGCTGAAGAAAGCACTATGGGTGAAAGTACACTATACCAGGCCCTACTTCCAGTATCTCTTCCTGCTTCAAACAATGAGCATGAGAACTTAATAACATAGGGGTCAACTTATAAAAATACTAAATATGGCTTCCAATATAATTCTAACACTGACAAAAAATGTAATTATTTACTTAGGACCACTTACGTTGGGCTCTGAAAGTTGAAAGGAGGTCACTACCTGACACTATTTTATAGTTCAGTAAATTCCCCCCTGAAATCACTGAACTTTCAGTGGTATCAGACAAACACCAGCACAAATGTGATGTGTCCAAGCCTCTACTACACCTCGTTTCATCAAGATGGTGCATGGATGTACTTTCAATGTAATTCTTTAGTACAATGACTTACGGGAAACCTCGGTGCTTCTGTCAAAAGAAACTGAGCCAGGACCTAATTTAATCATCACTGCACTGCCCTTATCTTCCATTATCTCTTCAAGAAAGTGTCACAGCACAAATACTTGTTTGCACTCTGCAGAATTTTACTGCTCCTGCTGGGGATACCAATTCATAGACACAGTCTCTGTGGCATTTCCAACAGTAGGAGACACTGAATGTCTACCCCATACAAATAAAATTCACATGCTAAATAGAGTCAGAAATGTTTGTATCATTAACACTCTGCTGAAACCATGTTGTTAGCAAGCAGTGTATCCCAGCACAGGCAGCTCTGTTGTGTGGTGTGCTGAGGAGCCAACATCCCCTCTATTCACATCTAAAGGTGCTTTACTTAAAGCAATTGTCCTGAAGCACTTCCAGAGCAATTCAGCTCCACCACTTGCTAACTGCATCTCTTGTACTGGCTGCTCCTCCACACACACCAGTACCTGTCCACAGCTCCAGTGTGCACCACACTACAGAGACATTTGTCACTGCAGTGCCTATGCAGAACTACCACATGTCCTCTGCTGGACTGCGTTTCATTCACCTACTGCCACCTGGCACTACAGTGGCCATAGGGCACCACAAGGACGGGCACCGACAACACTGCAGGTAGAGGCACTGCAGAGCCCAGGAGACACAGCCTGTCCTTCCACTACTGAAAGGATTTCTTTCAGCCTTGTTTTCAAACAAGGGTACAGGAAGAAACTAAGGCTGTCCTTCCTTCCTTCCTTTCATCAAAACTAATAGTTTTCTAGGCCCTCCCATAACTCAGGGTGCTTTCAAATGTTTCTTGTCACTGGAATATAAAAAACATCCTGAAATATTTTTGTAGGTGAGTATTCATTTTTTTTTATCCCCTTGTAGTTCTACCCACTGAACCTGGGAAGCAAAGGATATCCACAGTCCTTTGTTGTTTGAAGGGGACATACATTTTCAAATGCTTCGGAAAGACACACCCGAAGAACTCTGCTCCAAATCCACCTTTGCATACTAAACTGGGTTTTCAAAACTACTTACTCATCTCAAAGGGATATAAGTAAAAGGTAGTACTGCAATCATTATACTTCAGTTATTCATAACCTAATAAAAAAACCCCTGAACTTAGATCCAAATCCTAATTACACTGTGGTCAGTCTGTTTATAATTCCTTGAGCGACCACATTTGTTTAGCAAACAGATATTTAATCTTACTCTAACATTTACATTAACCATAGATTCTTAAAGGAAAAAAAAAAATCTTATGAATTCAGTCACTCTGGGATTGTTTAAGAAACAGTTCAACAAAACTGTACTTGCTCTACTACGTGTCATTGCAGCATCTCTTTCTAATCCGTTTCACAAATCTGCTTTAAGAGTTTCTACTAGCCAGGATTACTCCATTTTGTAGCTTCCCTGCTAAACCTACAATAAATTGCAGGGGAAAGCTGATTTCTGTTTCTGGGTGACACTCAGGCACAGGAGATTATCAGAAAAATCTTTTGCTAACGTAGGGAAGGAAATTATAGAGGACCTTTCTCTCTGTGCAACCAGATATATCATTACATATGTTACTAGCCCTTGATGTTGTACCTAACAGCAGCTACAGATTAAATAAGAATTTTCATTTCTACAAGCTGATAAGGATTACCAACTAAAGTGTCCAAAGCAAACACCATCTTACACACAGAGCAGCAGCACTGCCAGTCCTTTCTCTAGCTGAACACACATTGCTGTGCCCCAAGGTGGAACATGAGGTTACTGATTTAGTCACCTGACTAGTTCTTAGTTCCTTTACTAGAAGATCCTCTCCAACCTACCAACATCCCTCTATAAAAGGCTACATAACTGTTGAACCAAGGACACGATAAAGTTTTCAAATCCATTACTGACATTAAGCAATATTTACCTGCTTCTTCTTTAATAAATGACAGATCTTCTTCTGGAAATGGGACTGACGGTTGCAACACTGAGCAATCTTCAGAGTTCTCTTCAGTATTAGGTGGTATATTATAAATAAATCTCTTTGCAGTTTGGTTTTTCCTTCTTGCTTTTCCAGGTTCTTGAACTGATTGTCCCTGTGCGCCCATGTCATTCCATACAAAAACTTTTCCCTCACCTTGAGATTCATTCTCAGCCATTTCAGGTGAGCTGTCCTGGACCCAACTGCAGTCATTCATTTGGTAGCTTTCCATTTGGCCCTCATCAATCGAGTAACCGTCGTTCTCAGTTTTTATGCTACTTGCCAAGTTGGTAAGGTTTCGCGTTGCCCAAAAGCTGGCAACTTTCTGATCCCTTGGAGACAAACCATCCCTACTAACAGATCTTCTGTTGTAATCCACGACAACCGTCTCTGGAGCTTCTGACTTTATACTTATGTTTAAGGCATCTTTAATGAAGTTGCGGCAGGACTGGACAACCTCCGTCATCTGAAGGTAGCTGGCCACCGACATCACTTCAATGGCGTTTTGGCTAGTAAGCACAAGGTTACCAGAATATAAGAAGTCCAAGATGACAGAAAAACCTTGAACAGCAACAACATCTAAATAGGTAACAGTGGTTTGGTTACGGCTTTCTTTGTTTGTAAAGCAATACAAAGTCTTAAAGAAGCGGCTGCCTGCAACCAGGATGTTCTTGTGAGCTCTGAAGACTCTCCCGCTCACCACAATATTAACATCACAAAGAATGCCTTTCTTCCTCTGCTCGTTGAGCTCTTGCAGGAGCTGATAGCAGTAAGAGTTCTCATTTGGCCTGCTGTTAAAATCACAGTATTCTTCATTATTCAGTTCTGATGGCAACTCTGACTCCTGCAAATAAAAAAACCACAAGCATAATTAGCTCTTAATGAATACTCTCCCTAGTACTCTATAAGGAAATGAAAAATCGGAAGAACATACTCGTCATAAATGCAAACAAGAATATTTTTAAAATAGTTTTGAAAACTAAAAATCACAATCTCATTTTGCACCCTTCGCCCCCACGTGTGAAGCAAACAGAACTAGCACAACTGCCTTTAGGGCAAAGAAAGTGGAATTTCAGCCAAGTGTATGGAAAAATTCAGTAGCGTATGAAGTACATGTTTTTATTAACCCACATACAATAAGGATTCAGCAATCTCACTTTCTAAAGATTTAACCAAATGGTTCTCACACCCAACACACACTTCCCCCACCCTGCCCCGTTCTTTCCTAGAAATCTCCATTTGAAGAGGTAAGCAGAACACTGATAACATTCACAATTTTCTTATGCTGAGAGGTTACTACACTAAAGTTGGGTCTATATCTCCCAGTCTCTTGTGAATGTTGAGGAAAACGCATTACTGAAGTAGTTACAATAGCAGACTCATTTCTTAGTGTTCTACAAATTAGGTCTTTATTTTCTAATCGTAGCAGGTTTAAGACTGAATAGCTGTGTTACACAACTAACAGGCAGAACATTGCAGGTAACAAAGGAAAACTTAAGCTTTCACCAGGGTATTTAACAAAGACTCCCCAGAATCAAGCCTCAGTGAAACTTTCTAATAGCAACACCTTGAACTGACACATACTTTTGAAGCACACAATATGTACTTGTTTGTTTCTCCACAGCCTATTTAAGATGTTACGGCAAAAAAAAAATTACTCAAAGTAGTAACACAGAATCCAACACCAAAACATTCAAAAATTCAGTTCAGGTAGTAGAGAGGCTGCTACAGAGCAAGGATTCTGAATTGGATTCTAGAGCATTTCAAAAACTTGTAACTGGCGATACTTAGACACTAATGATTCAGAAATGCCACAAAGCAGCTGCTAAGAAAAAGCAGAAACCACCAGAGACTGGGACGTCTGAGACCATCCTTGTATCGATTCACACGTGCTGCCATCAGGAGCAGAAACAATAACAGCATCTATTTTACACTGGATCTCTAAGACTCTCTTTCCCCTGCAAATAAGGACAGTTCAAAACTAGCTGGCTCAAGTATGGTCCAGGATGACAAGAGATCACATTTTGCATATTATATCATTATTTTCCTCCTCATTTTCTAAAACAACTCCCAGAATTCTGGGCTAGATTTATTGTTACAGTGCAACTGCATCAACACTACAGGTCAAAATTAGCATTAACAACACACTATTACTGCTGTCTTGAGCCCACAATCTATTTTGGGGCTAGAATACACATTGCAATAAAGAACTGCTCTTGATTTAGCACTATGGCAGAAACCAGATAGATAAGAAAGAGAGAAGTCATCATGTTCTGCTATACAGGAATTAGCACATTGAACTAGCACTCCACCACCAAAGTTATCACTGGGATGACAACTGAGACCGTATCTACATCCTCTAAAATGGTATTTACACCTCTAAGCAGCAAATAAATGCCCAGCATAACCAAACCAGAAACTGCACCCTTTCAGCATCTCCTGCAGAAGAACTTCAGTTTGCTGTCACATTCACGTTGCTTCTAAACTACTGGAGAGAGACTAGTGGAGTGCCATGAAATTAATTAGGGGATTGAAGGATCTCTTACAAGGAAAGGGTGAGTGACCTGGGTCTGTCTAGCCTATACAACAGTGAGAGGGGATCTTACAAATCCCTGAAGTGTGGGTGTCAAGAGGATGGGGAGTCTCTTTTCAGTGGTGCCCAGCAACAGGACAAGGGGTAACAAGTACAAACTAGAACAACAAGGAGTTCCAACTGAATATAAGGAAACTGTTTCTACTTTGAGGGTGACAAAGCACTGAAAGACACTGCACAGAGAAGTTTTGGAGTCGCCTTCTACAGAGATATTCAAATCACATCTGGATGTGTCCCTGTGTGATCTGGTCTAGGTGATCCTGCTCTAGAAGGAGAGTTGGACTAGATGCTCTCCAGTGGCCCTTTTTCTCCTACCATTCTGTAATTCTGTAAATAGCTGCTTTTGCAGAAAAACACTGCAGTGAAAAGAGGAGCTCGAAATAAAAGCAATTTGGCTTTTATCTGAAAACAAACAGATCTTTGTCCAACTTGGGCTTTTTTTCTTGGGTGCTGAGATGCCCAAGTACTCCCTCAGAGCAGAGCTCTGAGACAGAAAGCATGTCTCAAATGAGTGACAGCTACATCTATCAGTCATCAAAGTCCTCAGCAGATTCTGGATGTGGTCTAGCTCCCTGTCATTCCAGCACCGAAGCACTACTGTGTACTTTCAAAAAACCAAGTACACTGACTGTGTATCAGATTATGATGAAAATTATTCCCTTAAGTGTTCGCACTCTATTCAATCACCAGTCAATCACCTCACACAGTAAATTTTAGATAGCTGCTATGATAGCCGACAGCTGACAATTTCATTCTGAGAACATATTAAACACCACAGAAAAATTAAAAACAAGCTGCAGCAGTATTTTTTTCACGGGCATCTGATTGAGGAGTGGAGATAGTGTTCATTTTAACTGAACACACATATATATATCTGATCAACCTGAGGAAAAAAGAAGAAAAAAAATATCTACATCTTTGTTTTCTTTTTGTAAGAGAACAACAAGCCAGCACGTCAAAAAGAAGATACAGACCACGATACTTAAGTCTTCATTATAACACTAAAAAGCTGAGCAGAAATAAAAGACATCATGCACTGGGATGTGCACTGGGGGGACAGGGATCAGTATTACCTCTCTACAGAACTGGACACTTAAAAGGTTTTTAAAACTACTATTGGAAGCAACTCTTTAAACACTGCTACAGAAGCAGCTAACCCAACAGCCACATCTCAAATGAAATGAAAGCCTTGGCATCTGAACAGTTATTACACCTACGTACACTGCGTGTGACAATTAGAATCAATATTTACTACGAAAAAGAAATCACTCCTTTTAGAGTTTTAAATATCTCTCCTGTGCATGAAATAAAGTAAAACACAGGTGAAAAGGAGGTAAGGTGCAGAAAACACACACAAAAATTAAAGCAGCGTATTTTTAAGCTTCTGTTACTTACGCAGTGCTCATGCTGCACAAACTAGTGACATTCACCTAGATGTCAATCCCACTTGCAAAATACAGACCAAATAAAGATTGCCTGAATATCACCTAAGCTATCAACACCAAACCACCTTACCCTTTCATAAAAAACTGACAGAAAGACTAGAATAAAAATCAGGACTGTTTAGGTTTATTATTTTGAATCTACAGGATTGCAAATCTGAAAAGCTTCTCTCTGTAAGAAGTGGTCTAACAGAGCCTGCTCAAGGGACTCACTTTGAGTTAGACCCATCTGAAAACACTATTTTGTATGTACAATTCACCAATTAAACCTGTCTAAAAGGTAACAGGAGCAGAAAGAGATCATCAGAAACTGCTACTAGAAACCTGCTTTTCTTTCTCTTCCTGTGTCATCAGCACATTGTCTCCCAAGAGTGAGGAAGAAAAGAATGTGGTGGGGAAGAACAACCCCCAGCCAACCAGCAAAACCAAAACCAAACTAACTATAGCTTCTGTCTCCTCTGGATGTATAAGAACAGCAGTTATGCCACATTTTTGTAATACTTTCCCCTCTACCTAACCTTACTGTTCAGCTGCTCCTTATGCCCCTAAATTAATTCTTATCCTGAAAAAAGCATCCTCTAAACAAAGTGAGTTATCAGGAACTTAAGCATGTGCTACAGAGGAAAACTCTCTCAGAAATTGGTCCATGCACACATGATGCAGTGCACAGCATCGCTCAAAGAAAACTCAGCAGATTAAAACTGTTCCATTAGGTGTCTGACACACAACTGAATTGGGTAGTTCGATACCTGGTAAAAACACTACGTAACACAGCAAATTATAGTCCTTACTCCCTCCTCAACCGTTCTGCTTTGCTAAGAGCAATTCAAGAAGTTAGCTCACAACACTAATGTAACTCTGAAGCACTTCTACTCATCATCACTCACACAAAGCAAACAATTACAGTTCACATGGAAAAAATAACACATCAAAGGCCTTCCTCCTTTTGGAGAGCTTCTGCTTTAAACCAACATGCCTGTTAGGCTGGAGAAAGCTTTTCTGGCAGCATTTCTAAAGCTCAGCTTCAAATTATGTCCAGAGAGAAAACGTTTTAAAGAAGCTGCTTTGAGGAGAGGAATGCCCAGCAGACAGTAAATCTGCATCTTATGGGACTAAGGAATTCATCAAGGAATTAAAATGCTTTGCAGTGATTTCCCAGTAAATATCTATTCCTTAAGATTCCTGCAACATGATAGCCTGTTTATTAAAAAAAAAACAACCACAACATAAAGGTATTTTCAAGCTGATTACAGCTTTCCTTAAGCTTTAATATGGAGATACGTTATTTTAAAACTTGAAAACAAAAAGACAACATTTTTGTCTTAGAAATCAGCACTGAGTAACATTTCCATACCCTTGAGTTACAGCAGCTGCAACCACTTGTGATTATTTTGGCATTCCTAATTAAATGTATCCCAAAAATAAACTGAAGTCATTACTCATTTCTTCATGAGTGTAATATCCAACAGACCTATAGAAATTTCCACTGTTTTACTGTCTTAACACCTATAATTTCCTCTTCGCACTTGAACAGTGGCACTACGCCATATGTTTATTAGCAGCTGCTAAACATGCCCTGCAGTTGAAGCTCGTCAAGTCAAGAATACATGCGCGCTGTCTGCAAAACAAAGGCTGAAAGGTCTCTTCCAAGTTTCATTAAACCTAAATGGCTTTGCTGCCTCATTATGTATGTTGGAAAAACGGTCAGGGTACAAATTACCTACTTTTGCTCCCAGACCCTGGTATCATGACATTAAGGGGAAAATGGGGCTATTGTTTGGGTATAAATTTAAACGTACGCATCAAGAGAAATTCAAGTGCTATTAAAAGTGTGAAAGGAAATGGAAATTAGACATAAAAGCTGTAAGAAAACAGTTTCTTAATCAGATTGTCAATACAGCAAGTGTAACGCAAAAGAGCAACACAAAACTACTGTGACCCTTGGAGAAACAGTAGCTCCTCCCCTTGTGTTTTACAAAAGTACAATTGCACATGGATGCACCCAGCACCGCTTGTTTCCCTCTTGAAAACAGCAGTCTCTGCACAGCCACCTCACATAAGCACTTCCTTCGTCCAAATCTTATCTTTAACACAGTACAAAAGAACCACTGACACACCTCATCTACCCTACTGCTTTATTTATTATGATGGTTGCTAAAAATATTCTTTCTTCGCCTATCAGCAGTGTAACAGCAAAAGCTCCTTTTTCTAAAGATTCCCACGATAATGACAAGCCAATAATCAATATTAACTTCGAGGCTTTGGGGACAAGCAAGCCAATATTCTGTCCTCCCCATCCAGTATTTAATACTCATACCACAGGCTAGTGATAGCTAGACAGAAAGAAAAAAATAGCCAGTTTAGCAGAAAAAAACTTGCTTGGAATGTTTTATCTACCTGTATCTTAAGGAGAGCGAAGGAGACTTGCAAGTGTAGCATGAATTAGCAACTTCGAGTGACACAGAAAAGGCTAGAGCTTCACAGGGTAAGCATTCACAACTCAAAGGCAGGATAAATAAGGAACACATCGCTGTGATGTTAAACAAAAAGAACGTTCTCAAAGATATACAGATGTAGAAGAAATTAAGAATGACAGTCTCTAAATTAGAAGCAAGTAATTCACAGCAAGTTTTGCTGAAGTAAGTGCATAGTGAATAGCAAACCCCAGAGTGGAGGGAAGTGATAAGATGACCTGCTGCCATTAAATGCCTGTGGACAATAGCTGCCTTAGAAATAGCCTTACTGAAAAAGCAGGAATATTTGTCTTGAAGGTAAACACTGCATTTTAAAATCTCAAAAATCAGTTCCGCAAAATACAAGTTTATGTACCGTAAGGTTTTCCTTGCAGTCCTACAGCAGTTTCACGTAAAATTTGCACCGATTTTCCAACCAGCTCTAAGAAAACCTAACGCTCCATCTGATACCCTACCCAACATCAGAATAGCAGCTCTTGTCCAAGGTACTCTGAGCTTCTTAAAGCAATAAACTCAATTTTACTCCTGCATTATAATTTGGAACGCAGATACGTCTATATGGGGAAGGGGTGTTTTAATTAAACAGAGCTGCAAACAGTGAAAAACAGAGGGATCGGGGATTAATTCCGGCTATCAAGTTAGACCTAGCAGCTCATGCACCAACATTACTTTGTGCCCGCTGTCAAACTTAACTCCAAATAGGCGAGCAGAGCAAACTTTTGCAGTGCAGACATCCTTAGGGTAGGGATGGCTGCGACTGCTCTTCAGGAGCTTTTCATCCACAAACGTTCTAGAGTACGTTAGTCCTAAGAGTAGCCGAGAAACAGTCACTTTTAAGTTCAGTGGGGAACACGAGTAGCTCTGCTAGCTCTGAAGCATTAGAGGAAAGCTGACGTTATTAACAGGGCTTTCAGGAAACCACACGTTTATCTCAAAACACACATGAAGCAACTGCACACTTCTCGTTCTGTCGGGAGAGAGATTTAAACGAGGAGGTTTTGGCTACAGAGTTATCTGATCAGTGCACGAGGATACCCCATTACGAAAGGCAGAGTAATTTCATCCTGGCAAGCCCAGATTCACACGCAGTCGCTAGCGGGACACTGCCCTCCCCTCTGCGGTACCGCAGGAGGAAGTTGTAACGGGTGTTTGTAAATCACTGCTGCAACACTGCTAGGCACACGCAACTTTTTCCCATGCAGCCGGTTTATCTTCACGAGGTAAACCAACCAAGCCAGCACTCGCTACCTCCGAGCAGAAAACGTGAACCACCTACATACATCTACCAGCCCCAGCTCCTTCGTGCAGCCGCTGCTGGGATGACAGTGCGCTGCCTGCCTGAACCCGACGGGACAGTTACCCCAAACCGCAGAAAGGGCTCGGCAAACAGTCTGGCACCAACCAGCGAGGGGATCATTTACACCAGTTCATACACGTGGGGACAAACCCCCATCCCCCCTCCTCCCGCGACAGGACGTGCCTCCGTGTCCCCTACCTGCTCGGCGCTGCCGGGCTCGTTGAGGCGATGCTCGGCGGAGAGGTGATGCCGCAGGAGCAGGGCCCGCTTGTAATTTCGGGTGCCCTTGCAGAGCTCATCGTGTCCCCCAGGCAAGGCTCCGCCGGCGATGATCAGCTCCGGGGGGGCGGCGGCGGCCGCCGCGGCCGTGCACCAGGCGCAGGACATGAGGCCGGTCTCCTGGCAATAGTAGAGCCATGGGAACTCCTTGAGCCAGGAGCCCTGGAAGGAGATGTGCAGCTTCTGCAGCAGCGACTTGGGCCTGGCCAGCGGGAAGTGCCTGATGCTCTCCCCCTCCCCCGCGCCAACGCTGCTGCCCTCCGCCTCGTCCCCTCCGTCGCCCCCGGACCGCCTGCTGCTGCTGCAGCTGCCGCCCTCGGCGCCGCTGCCGTCGCCCAAGCTGCCCCCTTCGCCGTCCTCCTCGTCATCGCTGCTGTCGCTCAGGGAGCCGCCGTCCTGGACCAACTCCTTCCCCTCCAGCAGGCCCTCCGGCTCCAGGCCCTCGGCGCCCTCCAGCTCCATCTCCTCGTCCGCCCCCCGCCCATTGAAGTGCTTCCGCGGCCAGGCCGAGGCCTCACAGCCATTGTTCGCGGCGGAGGGGGCGGCG
The DNA here is from genome assembly GCA_013397515.1 of Upupa epops. Taxonomy (NCBI): domain Eukaryota; kingdom Metazoa; phylum Chordata; class Aves; order Bucerotiformes; family Upupidae; genus Upupa; species Upupa epops. The sequence continues at coordinate 129,692 of VZRI01007104.1, read as the reverse complement.
AGTAGCCCCCCACCACCCCGGAAGGCCAGTGTCCGGCGATTCCTCTCGGCGAACATGGGGCCGGCGGCGGGGGGCGAGACCGCGTCCTGCGGCAGTAGCAGCTCCTTCTCGTCGGCGGCTGCCTCCAGCTCTTC
>VZRI01007104.1:92281-120661 GCA_013397515.1 Upupa epops | reverse complement strand
AGACAGCGATAAGGTCACCCCTGAGCCTCCTCTTCTCCAGGCTGAACAGCCCCAGCTCCATCAGCCTCTCCTCGTAGGGCTGACCTTACAGCCCCTTTCCCATTCTAGTTGCCCTTCTCTGGACTCGTTCCAGCCCCTCACCATCCTTCCTGAACTGAGGGGCCCAGAACTGAGCACAGTGCTCCAGGTATTCTGCAGTTGCTTTGTTCCTTCTGTGGTGGCATCCTGGCTGTGGAAACACCAGTCAATTACTGGAAATCATTGACTCCAGCTGTGTGCTACAAAATAAGCCAATTTCTTGTAGCTCATAGCAGAGGGGCTTCATTCCTCTTCATCTTGGTGACCTTCTCTGGGCCAGCTTTAACAAGTTTACATCTCGCCTGTTGCTGAAGTCTGATAATCAGTGATGGCTCCATGTAGGAACCGTCAGCTTTCTCTGGGCTCGTAGAGCAGGCTGAAAATCGATCCTGACACTCCTTGATTTCCCAAGGGCAAAGGATTGTGAATTTATTGTCACTCGATGCATAACTTCATCTTTCACGTAAAGTGAAACAAGATTTCCCTTGACAAGTTTTGCATAAACCTATCACTTAAATTTCCCAGCTATGAAGCGCTGCTTCTGAGGCTGAGCTGAGGGTGAAGTGGGGTGCTCCACTGACATTCCCATAACATCGTGCATAGTGGCCCAGTGAGTTCGCCAGCAGCTCGCCTCTTGTCGTCTCTTTCCTCAGTCCTGCATGCTTTGCAAAGCTAATATTTTAAGCCTGCACCAAACAAATGCACACGTGGGAAAACAACACAGCGTTTGCTCTGTCAGGCTCAACTGTTTGAATCTTGAATATGTTAAGCTTTATTTCTGAACAACTGTTTGCCTTGAAAGCCAAAGGTTGAAGTAAAAACCCATGGCGTGATGGCAAGTAGACAAAGGCTTGTGACTAGATGTGTGACTGTCTAGTATTTGACAGAATCACAGAATTGTTGAGCTGGAAAAGACCTGAGCTCATCGAGCCCAGCCCAGACCTAACATCACCGCAATGAAACTACACCATGGCATGAAGTGCCATGCCCAGTCTTTTTTTAAACAGCTCCAGGGATGGGGACTCCCCCACTGCCCTGGGCAGCCCATTCCAGTGTCTGACCATCCTTTCCATGAGGAAGAGCTTCCTAACATCCAGCCTAACTCTCCCCTGGCAGCTTCAGGCCCTGCCCTCTCATCCTGTTACTCGTTGCCTGGGAGAAGAGCTGGACCCCTACCTGCGTACAGCCTCCCTTGAGGGAGTTACAGAGCATGGTAAGGGTCTTCTCCAGGCTAATCCCCCCCATCTCCCTCAGACTCTCTTTATAAGACTTTCCTTCTAGAAGGGTGTGTGGAGAAATTAGTGACCGTTAGTGAGTCACCAGATTCCTTAAATAACTTGCAGAAAACCATGCATTTTCCCCTGAAATTCTTAGCCAAAACATTCCAGTTCTACTTCATAGAACCTTCTGTTACTCGTCCCAAAGAACCAACTATCTTCTCCCATCCATAGGTATCTTCCCCTTATTCCCTTTCTCTTCCCCACTAGGAAGGGGGGAAGCATGAATAGCTAGCTGATGCTTGGTGATGTCTTGGATGTAGCCAATATTTGGTGGTAGTTCTCTGGGAACAAAACATTTCTTTACTCTTTTCAGTGAGTTACTTCATGCTCGTGCAATGTTCTTGAGATAGAGGTGCATGCTGTGAACTACAGTAGCCCGTGACTGCTCCTCACAATCTAATCAATGTTAATCTGTAAAGATTTTACACTGCACAAGTTCTTCTTCAGACTTCTGAAAAGTCATTGCTGAATGTTCCTGCAAATCTTGGGTCATTTTCATTTTACTCCCATCTTAGAAACAAAAAAGAATCAGGGTGCCACGTTGTATGGGAAATTAGCAACGGACAACGTCTCCTACTCACCACCTCCCAGCCATGAAGCTGTGTGTATTTAGTTTAGCAAGCTTCCAGGCAGCAGCAGTAACCGGCTTCTGAGCAGGGAGACTGCTCCTCACAGCCTATCCCAGTGGTGGATGTTTGGGCTACACGGTTCTGCAGTAAGTTCTGGAGATGCTGTTAACTCTTTCAAAGCTTCAGGACAGTGAAGTTGTGCTTCTCTGAGGTTAGGACCCTGCACCCAAGTTGGGAGTTGCCATAGACAAAAATCTCACAGCCTGCATCAGGTGTCTCCAGCCTGTCACTTCACCAGCAACCCGTGCAGCTGCTTCGTCAGAACTTGCCTTCAGAGATCATGCTGACACGTCCCCCTCACCTCCTGCATGTCTGATTGGAATTCTGGAGAGTTATCAAGGTCGCTAAATGCAGGAACACACCAGCTTCCTATCCTGCACCCAAGTGTGGCAGTGGGGTGATGTGAGGAGCCCATAGTGTCAGCAAACACTGGTGGACTAGGAGCCTTCTGCGCTGCGATCGGCAAGGGTGGACAGGCTCCCACAACACGCTAGGAAGCATGCCTGGTTCCTGCAGCAGAACTCCTAGGATATACTGTGACCTACGGCAGATGCTGGCTGCTGTGCCGTTTCAGTTGGGGTAGGTGTTTGTTAGCCCGTCCTGGTAAACTGCAAAGAGGAGGTTCCCTTCAAACAAGTATGGGAGGGAGGAAAGATGGAAAAGAAGATGGAAAAGAAACTGGCTTCCCTAGCCCTTTCATGTCTTCACTGTGCCCTTACAAATGCCTTCAGCAAACTTGGTTCTCTGTGCCACTGAGCTTGTGGGCTGTGACTGGGGGAGGGTGCCTGCAGCATCACAAACGCAGTGCCCCAAGTCTTCAAGAAGAGGTTTGGCCATTGAATCAGAACACGTTGGTTCAGCTCCCATCAGGTGATAGCAGAGACTTCACTGTGAAATACTCCCTCAGCCCCAGTGTCCTGGCACTTCCTGCTCCTCGTGCTGACCTGGAACGGGGAGCATTTCCCTGGAGCCGCTCGTGTCTCTTATCACTGCAACTTCTTGTCTCCGGTCTGGTTTTGCATTTTGGCATCTGCGACAGTCCAGAGCACTGACAGGTTTCTGCTTCTCATCTTGCTCACACCTTCAGCTGGTGAATGGAACTGGAGAAAGTCCAGGCTTCCCTCGAGTGCCAAACTCTTCAAATCACGTCTATCTTTGCAGGATTGGTTTTGGCTTTTATTTTTGGCTAATGAAGACAGCGATATCAGTGATGCTACTGGTGATACCTGTTATCTCCTCGAGTTTTTCCTCCCTTTCTTCCACTCTTTTTCCAAGGTCTTTTGTTTGCAGCCTCCTGTTGTGCAGGTGCATTTTTTAACTGTTCCATGGGCTTCGTTTCTGGTGCTGTGGAGGGTCTGTGCCACAGAATTTGTCCTTTGTGTCTGATTGTGTTGTCTTAGTGCTACAGCCAGTACTGCTGTGTGGATAAGTGACCCATAAACCACCTCAGTGCCTGGGTTTCTCACGATGTCTTCAGCAGGCAGAGCCAGCACAATGGTCCCAGTAACAGCCTGTCTCCACACAAACATCTTTGTCAGGCAGAGGTTCCCAGGGAACAGGTTAGGGATTCCCCAGTCACCTTCCAATTTCTGTGGCCAGCTCATTTCAAATGCAAAGATGAACGAACCTGACCTTGTGTCCTGGGGCAGTTTTTCTTCTCCCTGGACAACAAATGCTTTTACACCTCTCCTTTTGTCAGTCTTACCCCTTGCAAAGTGTAAACTTGACTTTACGTGGATCTGCACCTTTTTAGCCCAGTGTGGTGATGAGCTCTGTTACAGGCTGCACAGCCATTGCCTGATCTTCCCTGCGTCCTTCTCAGGGTAGAAGCTCCCTGGGGTTCAGCCTTCCTTCCATGCCACTTCCTCTTGGAGATCACTTGTGCAAGACTTCCAAAGCATTTTGCTGAAGATTTGATTACTTAAGAAAATTTACAGAAATGAGGTATAAATGTCTCTTTATTCACAATCTCCTGTCTTCCAGCTGCTCCCCTCTGTCGTGGCTGATAATGTCCACCTTTTCCTTAGCTGGATAATCTATTTCTCCTAGTTGCCATCCTACATTTCTGACTAGTCCTTCTGCCTGGCCTGTGCTGGCAAACCTTTCCCTGTGTGTTTACTGTCCCTCTTTTGTCCTCCCTTCACAGACTTTCCTGCAGTATAACTCACTCCAGCTTTCCTTCGGGGTTTTTCATAGGCTGCTGGCACTCACTGAATCACAGGATGCTGGAAGGGACCTCTGGAGATCACGCAGTCCAAAGCCTCTGCAGGATCCCCTAGGGCAGGTTACACAGGAACATCCAGGTGGGCATGGAATGTCTCTAGATCTAGATCCACAGCCTCTCTGGGCAGCCTGTGCCTTAAGTTCACATGGAAGCTTCTCTGCTCCAGCCTGTACCTGTAACCCCTTGTCCTATCCACAGACATCACTGAGAAGAGCCTGGCACCACCCTCCTGACCCTCACCCTTTCTTTATTTATAAACACTAAAAGTGGAAAGGAATACTCAGATATTCCCTTTTCCCCATCATTCACGTGAGTTCTCTGCAGCCTGGCTATTTTCCTCAAAATAGATGACTTCCCTGCCTCCTGCATGCTGTGATCTCCTGCAGCGGTTAACTGCTGCCGCACCGGTGTCCGCAGCACAGTTACACTGTGAAGCAGAGTACCTGCATCAGCATTCACTGTGAGATGGATATTGAGGTACCTGAGTGAGTCCAAGGAAGGGCAGCAAAGCTGGTGAAGGGCCTGGAAGACAGGTCTGGTGAAGAGCAGCTGAGGGAACCGGGAGAAAAGGAGGCTGAGGGGAGACCTCACAACTACTTGCAAGGAGGTTGTAGCAACGTAGTGGTCAGTCTGTTCAGCCAAGAACAAGAAGAAATGGTCTTAGGTTGTGCCAAGGGAAGTTTAGATTAGACACTAGGAGAAGTTTCTATACTGAAAGGATTATTAGGACTTGGAACAGGCTGCCTAGGAAGGTGTTAAGGAAGAGTCCTTACCCCAGAGGTATGTAAGAGTCATGTAGACAGGGTGCTGAACGAGATGCTTTAGCCAGGGGTTAGGCTGATGACTGTACTCTGTGACCTTAGAGGTCTTACCCAGTGTGGACAATTCTGTGATGCTGTGAATTTGCCTCCTGTCCCCGGACTCTGAGCCCAGGATGTAACCAAGGGTTTCTGTTCTGTGTTCTAACCCCCCCAGGTGCAGCCTCCCCCGTTACCCTGCTCACCATTATCTCCTTGCTTACAGTCATTTGAGCCGTCTTGCTTGTTGTTAGTCAAGGCTGACACTTCCCTGGACAGCCTGTGTCACTGTTTAACTGCTCTTTCACTAAATACATTTTTCCTGATTCCCAGTCTGAACTGCCACTGCTGCAGCCTGTGGCCATTTCCTCTTGTCCTGTCAGCACTTACTTGGGAGAAGAGGCCAACACTGGCCTCCCTACAACCTCCTTTTAGTAGCTGTAAAGGGCAGTAAGGTTTCCTTTCAGCCTCCTCTTCAGGCTGTATGATTGCAGCTCCCTCAGCCTCACTCATCAGGCCAGTTCTCCAGTCCCTTCACAGCATCAGAGTGTTAGGGATTGGAAGGGACCTCGAAAGATCATCCAGTCCAATCCCCCTGCACCCAGCCACACAAAACCCATCCAGGCAGGTTTTAAACATCCCCAGGGAAGGAGACTCCACAACCCTCCCAGGCAGCCCCCTCCAGTTCTCCATCACCCTCACTGTGAAGTTGTTTCTTCTCATATTTATGTGGAACCCCCTCTGTTCCAGCCTTAACCAGCTTGGTTGCCCTTCTCTGTGCTCACTCCGACACCGGGTGCCTAAGCCTGGTGGGTGTTCCCAGGGCTGTGTGAGTGCTGTGTGTGCTCTGAAGGCAACACAGGCTATTGCAAGCATCAGGCAGCTGAAGACTTTTCTTATGAGGACCCTAGGCCAACAGTCATCTTAAGAAGAAATCACAGTGACAGCCGTGAAGGCTAATAAAAGCAATCCCAGAGTTCCTCGTGGCAACTGGCTCGCTGGGCTGGCGCTGCCCTAGCCAGCATGGCATCCTGCCACCCTGCTGAAGCCATCAGTGGGGAGAGGCACCCAAGCGAAGCAGCTGGTTTGGTGAGAGGGAGATGTGGGGCTGTGTAGTAGTACTGTGCTCATCAGATCACAGGGGAGCCTGGAACATGTCAGCTCCTCTTTGTGTACACAGGGCATGGGTGTGAGCCACAGGCACCATGGGCTTTATAAGGCAACAACTCGCAGGCTGCCAGGGCAGGGCTGGCAGGGCTGATCCATGGCCCTTGTGCTGCTGCTGTGCACGGGAAGAGAAACTTCACACTCCCCCCACCCCTCAATTCTCCCCCTCTAGGTAAAATGAGGCAGATGAGGCTGGGATCTGCACTTAGACGCTGGGGCAAGGTCAGGATATTTGAGATGAGGGGGAACTTAGGATCCTACAGGTCAGCGTCCTGGCAGCCTGGCAGAAGGTGCCAAGGTGGGATCATGGCTGAGGGGAAAGAAGAGAAAAGTTGTTTGCAGCTTAAATGCAGCAGCCAGAGCTGGGTGAGTGAAAAGCAGCACTGCTACCCACAGGGGTCTCAGCTGCAGGGCAGCTAGAATCCCCACTGTGCTTGGAGTCAAACTGGTCCTATGCAACCAGCTTGCTGTCTCCTGCCCTTAGCCTGTGCTGTGGTGTCAGGGAACAGCACAGGGCACTGTCAGAGCCAGATTTCCTTTAGTCCCAGCAACAAGGGGATACAGTTTGGTTCCAAATACCCTAGAAGCTTGCTGATGCAGGGACAGGGTTGCTGCATGTCCCATGGGCTCCTTTATGAGGTACAGAGAGTCCAGAAAAAGAGACTCCTGGATTTCTTCCCAGAAAACGATGCGTGCCATGGAGAGAAACCCACCTGACACCAGAGCAGAGACACTTTTACTGAACTTCAGGCTGGGACACCACTGTTACAGAGAGAATTTCCTTCTTCTGGAGGAGAAGGAATGCAGAATGACATTCAGAAGAGACAGCCGACGGGGCTGTCATACACGTGGGGATGGTGTGTATGAGATGTACTCATTAGGTGTCAGCTCTCTGAAGCAGAGTAATACAGCTGGTTTGTATTTTCCTTGTGTTGAGGAGCCAAACGCAACCCAACGGGTTTGTGCCAGACATGGTTTGGAGGCTGAAGGTGGCCAGTGGAACCTGGCAGGACCCAGTGTGCCCCAGCACCGCTCCACTCCAGACAGCACTGGTACGTGGGCAGGGAAGGTGTTGGAGCTGGTGCTCTCTGTCCTCTGCTCCCAGTCACTGGCTCTGCAGTGATCGCTCAGTACCAGCTGAGGAAAACAGATCTGCAGAGGTCTGGTGGATGGATTTGCTCAGTGTTCCCTACCTGTTGCAGAACAAGGGAATAGAAGAGCATGACCAGGGAGCTAGCTGCTGCTCAGGGGAGAAAACTGAACTCTTGGCTTTGTAAACAGGTCAGATCGGAGGGGGTTCCTGAGGGCTGAAAACGTGAAACTGGTGGTGCCTTTTGTCACAGGAGGCTGTAAAGATGCAGAAAACAGCTAGAGAGTCCTGCGACTGTGAGTCCACTACTGAGGTGGCTTCACTCTGCATGCACAGCTCAGCTTCAGTATTAACTTCAGGAGAGCTGACCTACTCCCCCACAAGTGACAGCACAGGCCAGTTTGTGCACCTCCTGAGACTAACCAGGTAATCCTGGACTGAGCAGCGGTTGTGAGTTAAAACCGAGGGGCTATGAGCTGCTTGTATGAAAGCACGCTTCCTGTTCTCATCCCTACCTCCTTCCATGAGGAAGTAATTAGCATTCCCAGAAAAGGGAGACAAAGAGATAGAGGGGAGTTGGAAGAGCTTGAAGTAAGAGCTTATTTCTTCTGAGTCCTTTGCTCATACAGACACAACTGTGGGTAACTATTAACCACCCTAACGTGGGGCTGAGCTAGATGTCAGATGCTGGGGTTACTGGGTTGGTTTTAGGTTGGACTGGATGATCTTGAAGGTCTTTTCCAGCCTCATCAGTACTGTGAGACTGTGATGTGAATTCAGAGCCTACTGCTGCCGAGTTACCCAGAGATGTTAACACCATCTGGCCAAGGACAGCTTACACCTGAATAGGGGAAAAAAAGCTGTCCTTAGGGACAAAACCAGCTTCCTCACACTTCTCAGCACACTTGAACTGGCAGAAAGGTTTTGCACATCAACACCTTCCCTCAGATGGCTGTGATGCATTTGAGCTGGCAGCAGGAGCCCTCCCAGCGGAATTAGCACCCCATGGGGTCACTGCTGGGTGTGACACCCCTGGAAGCAAAGAGGCAACCAGATGCTCAGGCTCTCGGAGGGGGTTTTCCATTTGTTTCTCCACCAGCAGGCAGCAGGCAGCTTCCCACCATTTCTAGAGAAGCCAAGTGGTGTGATCAGCCCTGTGTCACCGTGTCCCTCCATTTAGCATCTTTCCATCTGCTGGCAGCTTTGACCACATTTAATTCCAGGACAGCAGTGTGTTCCCACGTTGCCAGCAGAAATAAGTTATGAGGGAGAGAACTAAGTCTGACTGAGCTAGAGAGCTCTTCTAGCAACCCCTGGTCCTGATGGCTGTGCAGTCTAGTCAAGCTTAGTGAAGAGCAGGTGGCTGGCAACCACGTGTCCCACGAACTGTGAACAGATTTTCCCTACACAGGGTATCCAATCCAGAAACAAAACTCCTTGAGATAAAGGACTTCAGTAATTACTCCCCCAATGGAACCTGCTGGGGAAGAAGCGAGACAAGGAATGTGACGAACAGTGGGTGTCCACATTTCTTTCAGGAAAAGAAAAGGATTGCTTCTTTATATTATCATTAATTTGTTAGAAACTGCTTGGATTTTCACAGACCCTGGGTTTAAACTGTAGTATCCTCTACAGTTTTACTAGTAGTAAAACTACTACTAGTAGTTTTACTGTACTAGTTTTAACCTGTGGCATCCTCTACAGGTTTGGAGATGGGAAGATGTTTAAGTTGTCCAAGTGTATGGGCTTAGACTAGATAACTAACTCACTCAGGAAAACACGTGCTCAGGGACCTCCTGATGGTGACAATACTGTGCTGTCAGCTGCTTGTGTGCTCCTCCTCCAAGGGAATTTCTGTTAGTTTCAAACAAAGGCACTCAGACTGTATCTTAAAGGAAAAATCACCTAGAGGTTGGGTGAGATGTTTTGAGTCACCTCCCTCCCTCCCACAGCACACTCTCTTCTGTTACAGGCTCCTACAGGTATGAAGTGATGCTATAGACACCAACGCTTCTCTCACTCTCCAGCTTCTGAGCAGGAAGGAGCTGACAGACTGACCTTACATGGCCATGGCCCTTGTCACTGCATGTGTCAGCAGGGATACAGAGAGCACAGGCTCCCTGACTTTTGCACAAGGGAAGTCACACTTCACACTGCCACTTCTTCAGCCCTGAGCTGGGGCTCTGCAAACTCTTCCAGCTGTAAGGGTAGAGCTCTCATTCTTGGTTGGTGTTCAGCCTGAATCTCAGGTCAATGTTCAGAGCTCCGGTGCTGCTGATAATGCTGTGGGGAGGGTCCCTAGGGGAGGAAGGGAGGAAGGAAGGAAGGAAGGAAGCTTGTTTACTATGACTTAGGACACAAAGCCAAGTGCTTAGAGGAAGAAATTATTTGCCTGCTTGTGTCTCTGTGATAATTTCCTCTCTGTGTCTGGTTAGCTTGGTGCTGGCTCTGAAGTCAGAATGGTAATTAGAGCAGCTCAGGTACCCAGTGACAGGGGAGCACAAGTAGAGTTTGAAAGGGAACAAACCTGCAGTTGCACAGATCCAGTCTTCCCTAAGTGCCTGGATTTATATAGCTTGGGCTTTACTGAGCCACTGCAGCTCATAAAGCTCTTGGGATCAGACAAAGGCACAGAAGCCTCTCAAGTGCAGTACCAGGGAGTTTCACAGCCAAAGCAGTGGCATCTGGGGGTGGGGATTTGAGGCTGCTTTCTGCTTGTAAGCAGCCTCACTCATTGGAGAATAGGACATCATGTCAGTGGCAGAAGAATCTAGTCCCATGGTAGGTAGTCCGTGGCATCTGAACGTCAGCTGTGCTTTGCCATAAGCAAAGTGACCCAAACACCAGCTTTCTGGCTGGCATGCAGGTTTCAGTTGCTGTCTGGCTTCCAAAAGCCAGCCACGAGCATGGTCACCCCAAGTGTCCCGTGGTTAACACGCTCTCTCTGTGGACCAGGCAGAGCCTTACAAGCACAGCCTCTAACTCAAACTTTGAAGGGCACAGCCTCTAACTCAAACTTTGAAGGACCTCTGTGGTCCTTCTGGCACCTCCTCAAAGGGGTTTCTGTGGCCAAGACACCAAATGGAAGGGACACGACTCTTCCCCAACTCCATATGTCGTTGGGGAAGGAGGCAAACAGCACGCTCGAGCAGAGTGAGTGGTTGTTGGGGTGCAGAGAGTCTCTCTGGTAGTTTTTCAGAGACGAGGGGGAGGTGGTTGAACTCATTTACTTTCCAGTGGTTGTACAGAACATCTGAGCACTGCGTCATACGGGCTGGAATGCTTCCCAGGGCCAGGTGCTTGCAGTGATGATCAAGCGGCAGCTATATTCCACCTCTGGGTGTTTTCTTCCTACAGCCCCTTCCTTGCAAGATTTGCTAAAAGGAGAAGGCAGTTTCTGTTTAAAAGACATGTGGGCTTTGGTGTGAGCAGAGGAAGAAGCTTGAACAGAGCGTTCCTACTCCTCAGGTCGTCCCCAGGTTTTGTTGTGTCTGCAAGGACAGCACTGCTGTCCCATCGAGCAGTAACCCATCCCAGTATCTTCAAGGAAAAGACCAGTCCTTGAACCGAGTTTAGGAAACCACCACGGCCACAGAGAGAAAGCAAACAAAAGGAACAGTGAGAAGGGGAGGGGGGGTGACATGGAGTGTCCCATCAATGCAGAGCAGTGCCTGATGGGGGGAATATAAGGGGAACTTGCTAACAGAGACATATCCGTGTGACACCAGACACAGTAACAGCGCCGACAGCCGCAGAGCGTTATGGCACACGGTGTTTCAGGATGGCCTAAAGGATACCCGTGAGTCATAATAACAGCCAACAAAGCTGCTGCCTGGGCAGTGTCCAGGGAAAGGAGCAGAGGAAACAGGCACACATGGAAATAGAAATTCTGCTTGCATTTAAGAGAGACATTATTTTAGTGAGGGGGATCAGACCTTGCCACAGGCTGCCCAGAGATGATCACAGAATCACAGAAAGTGAGGGATTAGAAGGGACCTCGAAAGAGCTTTCAGTTCAATCCCTCTGCCAGAGCAGGATCCCCTAGATCCAGTTGCACAGGAACAGTCCAGGTGGGTTTTAAAGGTCTCTAGAGAAGGAGACTCCACAACCTCCCTAGGCAGCCCCTTCCAGGGCTCTGGCACCCTCACTGGGAAGAAGTTTCTTCTCTTCTTGATGTGGAACCTCCTCTGTTCCAGCTGATACCCATTGCCCCTTGTCCTATCACTGGATGACACTGAGCAGAGCCTGGCTCCTTCCTCCTGACACCCACCCTTCCCATACTGATCAACATTCACGGGGTCACCCTTCAGTCTCCTTTTTACCAAGCTAAATTGACCCAGCTCCCTCAGCCTTTTCTCAACAGGTAGATGCTCCACTCCCTTAAGCAGCTCTGTGGGTCTGCACTGGACTCTCTCAAGCAGTTCTGTGTCCTTCTGGAACTGATGTGGAGCCTCCAACCTTGGAGATATTAAAAACCCAGACAACCATTGTCCTGCTCAGCTAGGTGACTCTGCTTTCAGCAAGGTGTTGGACTAGATGATCTCTGTGATTCTGTGGCACCGTGAAATCATCTCCCAGAGCAGATGAGATGTGACAGCCTTGACAGCACTATCTCCAGTAACATCCAAATCATCCTGCTGAGTCTAGGAGCCATGCTGAGAGGCATCAGTGCACACTGGACATCCTGCATTAACGACGTGATATAGTGCTTTGGTGAAATGACTTAGGAAGCACCCTGCTCAACAGCTGAGCAAAGACTTCTTCTGCCCCTGTCCCGTAGGATTTGGTCGCTGGTCAGTGACACATGCAAAGAATAGGTCTGTGTGATCAAAACCTGTGTGACACAGCACTGCAACCTGCTTGGCCACTGCTCTGGGCAGTGTCTTCCACACAGACATCACACAGGCCACCTTCAGACTGGCCTGGCGGAGACGACTGAAGCTGCAGTGAGTCTGGAACCGGACTCTCTCAAGCAGTTCTGTGCAGTGACACCAGCGCATACAGCCAGACCTGCTCACGTGCAGCCCTGCTCCCCAGCAGCATCTGTTTCCTCCAATTCACCCCAGAGTACAGCCATGACAGTCCTGATGGTAGATGTGCCCTGCAAACTGGTGAAACCTTCTCACCACAGTGACAGGTCTGCAAGGAACATCCCTGTCAGACAGGCTCAGTGGTTGCAGGGGAAGGCTGCAGCAGAATGTGCTTCCTCAGATGCACGAGCATTGCCTTTCCAACTTGCTGAGGTTTAAGATGATGCAGACATACAGCAGTGGTTTTGCCTGCAGCTGAGGGTGCAGACCTACAAGGGTGTGTTGGTTTGGCTCCTTCATTTAGAAAAGCGATGACGTTGGGTTGCTTTTACCTGAACGATGTGCAGCAGGAAGGATGGAGGTTGGCGAGTTGTTTTACATGGCCACTGCAGAAACCAGCACCCTCCCCGCCTGCCCCCGCCAAGTGCTTGGCCTGGGAACTGACAGGATGGGTGGAGAAGGTCACCCACCATTGCTGCAAAGCCCTGCCAGTGCCATGGCCATCAGAGCAGAGGAGCCAGATGACTCCCAGCTGCCACAAGCAGTAACAATGGCTAATGAGCACAGAGCTGTTGAGGTTGGAAAAGACCTTCACGATGATCAAGTCCAACCATTAATCCGAGTGCTCCAAGGCCACTGCTGAACCTGTCCCTGAGCTCCAGACCTCCACAAATTGTAAACGCATCCGTGGTTGGTGATTCAATTACAAGGCCTTTGTGGATGGCCCTTTCCAGGAAGCCTTTTTTCCTAAGATCCAGCCTAAATTTCCCCTGATGCAGCTTGAAGCCATTTCCTCTTGTCCTGCCACCAGTGACTTGGGAGAAGGGACTAAACCCCACCTGTCTACAACCTCCTTTCAGGTAGTTGCAAACAGCAAGAAGCTCCCCTCAGCCTTCTTTTCTTGAACTGTGTTATTATTATTTATTATTATAATCAGAAATTTATCTAATTAACATTTCATTATGTATTTATTACGTAATGTATTTATTATTTATTAGTGTTATATCTTTATTACTATTAACAGCAGATGCCCGTGGATCCTGTAGAGTGAGACTCATGTTGCACACAGCCTGGAGTTCTCCTAGATAACAGGTAATCCAGGAGCAGACAGGGCATTGCCTGCTGTAGCAGAGCAATGAGTAACCGTGTTGTAGCAGAGCAATGAGTAACTGTGTTGTAGCAGAGCAATGAGTAACCCCTATGTTATAATCCTAAACCTTCCAGCTAGCCTTCAGGCGTTCAGACTTCAGCAATAGTTTCAAATGCTCTAGGAGAAAAACTCTTGCATCCTGACTGCAGCAGAGCTGGGGGCTGCGGACTGCACTGCTGGGAGCTGAGGTCGTCACACGGGTGATTCTCTTTCCTGCTGAGAAACTGCAGATGCCCAGCTCCTCGTGGGAGGTGCAGAGAGGAACATTCCTCGGCTTTTTGCCCAGGGCTCGGCCGACCTTGGACGAAAACCACAACGCTGGATAACAACAGGTGTCTGCCTCAAAAAACCAGAGAGCTCTGATGCAGCTGAACGGTATAAAAGGAGCTCTCTTGCGGAGAGTCACAGAGTGCCTGTCGTCTTCCGCGGGAGTCTCTCTCTCTATCTCTATCAGCAGAACAGAATGAGCTGGACTGGGGTAATGGGTCGGACTGTGAATCTCTTGGATGCTCTCCGTGACACACTTAAGTGGGTCTTGCTGCTCCTATGGACACTGTCTCTGCCACGGTTTCTTGCTGGGATGTTTCTGGCTGGAGGTTGTTTTCATTTGTTTCCTTGGCCACCACCTATGCTACTTCATCTTCGCACTGCTTTGAAGGAGATAGAACAGTACAATCATCAGGGATCGGAAGGGACCTCGAGAGATCCCCCTGCCACAGCAGGATCACCCAGACCAAGCTGCACAGGAACACAGCCAGGCGGGTCTGGAACATCTCCAGAGAAGGAGGGTCCGTGACCCCCCTGAGCAGCCTGTTCCATGTGTTCACTCATGAGTACAGTGCAGTCATTTCCTGAATTAGATATGGTGTGTGGTTCACAACAGTCCATAACTGTACAAAAGCAGAGCTTAGGAGGAGAGGGAGAGTCTGTTAGCCAGCTATCTTGCTGGTCACTGGTTTGGATGGGGGCTCCCTCTGTAGCAACAGCTCCCACCAGAGTTCAGCTCAAAATCCAACCTTGCTTTTTAAGACAACCCCAGTCTCCAGCTCAGTTTAAGATAACCCCAGTGTCCAGCTCAGGACACACACAACTAACACTCCACATCCCATGGCATTTGGGAACTCGCGTTGGAAACGGCCTTGAACTGTGCTCAGTAGCAGAAGCTGGTCTGGAAGAACGCTCCTTTATTTACAGGGACCCCGTGTCTGCCCCAAGTGATCCAAGCCAGGTAGCTGCAGAGCTCTGTGCCGGTGGCTGCTGATGCAGAAAGGGGCCATGGATTAGGGTTGAATAGCCACTTTTTGAATAGCTTGGAGAACAGGTTTCTTGCATGCATCAGTTAATTGAAGGACAACTCCTAAAGGCAACTGAGCATGAATTAGGGTAAGGCTGAGTTCCTGTCACCTGAGTCACCCCTAAGGCAGGAATTCAGAGTCCTTGTGGGCAGCACAACTTACAGATAGTCTTAGGGACCGGAGGGCTGCTGACATGCAGCTGGGACTGAGAAGAGTAAGGACACCCTAGTCACCTCTCTTACCCTGTCTGCAGAGGCTCTGTCTAAGCTGGAGCACCCGAGGTGTACCTCAGGAGTTCTGCCACGGGTCCCAGCTTGGCCACTGGCTAGATGTGCAGTGGTCTGCAGCGAGTCCTCAGTCTGGTGAGGAACCAAGAGCCATGAATACCCTGTAACTTACTTCAGCCACCATTCAGCTGAAATAGAGCCACACTACGTAGTCCCAGCCTGAAGCTTTCAGGAGCTGTCATGGAACATTAAGGATGGAAAGGGACCTTGAAGGATCATCCAGTCCAATCCCGCTGCCACAGCAGGATCACCCAGACCAAGTCACTCAGGAACACAGCCAGGCACCCATGCCCTGCACTAGCTGGTGTTCCTGTGGAACAACAGCATTTCCCAGAGACTGGTGTTTGCCCTACAGTACCGCTGTGACTTCAGGATGCAGAAATGAGTGCTAGAGAAGCAAAAGACCTGGCTAAGGCAGCTAAATGCAGGTGATTTAAATGCCACCCAAGCCCCTGAGCTTCCAGAGATGGGTTATCAGTGGGAGCCGCCAAGATCAAGGGCACAAGGGAATGCAAGTCAGGGTGGGCACCTGAGCATCCTGTCAAATCCTGTCTGTACAGCCACGTCTGGGATCTAGTAATTATCAAGTGATGCAAAGTAGTCTGCTGTGAAGCAGTTACCTCCCACAGTATTTCTGATCATGAGTCACAATGTGCCCAGGCGGCCAAGAGGGCTAATGGCATCCTGGCCTGGATCAGGAATGGTGTGGCCAGCAGGGAGAGGGAGGCTCTGCACCAGCAGGGTAGTGAATCCCCTAGGGAGTTAGTGCCTCTGTGCGTGTTTGCACACTAACACAGACACACGTGTTTGAGAAATGGTGGAGGAGCTGGCTGAGAGTCAGGAAGGTGGAGTGCAAATCAGGCAGAGGAAAACTGTTTTGAGAGGCGATAGCTTGTGTTTATATTTTGGTTGATGGACTGAAGGACAGCGGTTGCTGGAGGAAAGCTGTGATTCTGGGTAGAACACGTGAGACAAACATCACAGCCCTAGTCACACAGGCTACCAAAGCACACTGCTGTCAAATTGCTCTTCCACATGATGTCCCAGGCACAGAGGAGCCCAGGGTCTCCTTTGGAGGTCCTGGGAAAGGTTTGTGTCTGTGTCTTGGCTACTAAAATCCACAGGTTTACAGTCTCCTGGCTCTGGCTGCACAGCCGTGCTGGCGTGTGCCGCTTGCCCTTTGACTAGGGGTTTGAGCCACAAACCGAGCTGGAGCTGTCTTTTCATTCAGTGTTTGATTTCAGCCTTGGGAAGGACTGAGTGCATCTGCTGCTGGCTTTACAGGCAGCCTCCCTCTGCCCCCAGGTGTCAGGGTGACCCTGGCCACAAGCACTACTTCCCATTTCTGCATTTGTCAACGGCTGCTGCCACTAAACCCAACAAACCATAATGAGTAGAGTGCTGAGATGAATCAGTGGGAAGGTGGGGAAGTGGCTGGTTGCTGGTCACACCGTGAGGGCGAAGCATTTTCATCTGCATCTTCAATCCCTCTGTGCAACAGAAAACATCGAGCCATCACCACCACGGTACCAGTTCTCATGTCCCTCATAGTTTATGGAAAGCAGGGCGTATGTGGGACACCCTGAGCAGAACTAAGGTCTTCTCTGCTTGTCCTGTTCGACTGGTTTGTCTCTCCAGAAAGCAAGACCTGATGTAGACTCGTCATCCAGGTTGGAAAAGACTTTCATGATCATAAAGTCCTCTCACCCACCCTGCAACCCCCAACCACAAACCCAGCTCCCCAAACACCATGTCTGCCTGTTTATTGAACCCCTCCAGGGACGGTGCCTCCACCGCCTCCCTGGGCAGCCTGTGCCAAGGCCTCCCCACTCTTCCTAAGACTCAATCTAACCCTTCCCTAATACAATCTGACCCTATTTCCTCTTGTCCTATCTCTTGTCATTAGGGAGAAGAGGCCAACCCCTGCCTCACTCCAACCTCTCTTTAGGATTGCTTCTGGAAGGCTTCTGGGCAGATGAAGTTTTCCCTTTTCAACCTCCAGTCAGTGATGCCCAGGGAAGAAGTACGACACGTGTGACCCCTTGGTGTTGTCTGAGAGCCCAGCAAACTGGTGGAGCTCACAGAGGCAAAGCCCAGGTGCTGCAGTGCAGAGGTCTGCTCTGCCCTTGGCTCTGTCTCAGCACCATTGTACATGGTAGGACAAGAGGGCAGGGTGTGAAGCTGCACCAGGGGAGGGTTAGACTGGATATTATGAAACCCTTCCTCATGGAAAAGGGTGGTCAGATGCTGGAAAGGACTGCCCAGGGAAGCAGTGGAGTTGGCATCCCTGGAGGTGTTAGAAAAGACTGGCCCTTAGTGCCCTGGTCTGGCTGCTGTGGTGATGTTGGGTCCTGGGCTGGGCTGGATGAGCTCAGAGGGCTTTTGCAGCCTCAGTAATTCTGTGACTCTGTGACACACACTGCGTAAGGCTTCTCACGTGTCTGCCAGCTCCTCTCTCCAGACTGCATTGTTTATGGAAATCCTGTGGCCATCGCTGGTCACATCTCAGCTGTCGGCTGTGAAATGAGACACCCACTGCCCTCCGCAGAGGCACTGTGGCAGTAACTAGTGGCTGTGGTGTGCTTGGATAAGGACAGAACACTGAGCAGGACAGCCTGGGAAAGGAGTGATAGTTCTGCCTTCAGACCTGAGTTTTAGAGGGGGGTAGGAGGTGAGGGAAGAGGGACTGAACACTGAGCACAGGGCAGATGCACATGGGGTGTAGCTCACCTTTCTGTTCCCAGTCGAGACACAACTCCAGCAAAGCAGTACAGCCTTGCACGATGCAAGCCTGGACTGTAGTGTACATGCCCTCTCTTCTTTCTACTCTCTTAGTCCTGGCTTTGCAGCTTCCTTTAACCATCACCTTTGTACTGGCAGTTGGCACCCAAACTCTCCTGAAACACCAAACCAAAACCAACTTCTCCTTCAGTAAGGAAACAGCGGTGCTGTCAGTACTGCTGTCCTCAGGCAAGACGGTGAGAAAGGGAGGAAAAAGGGTTCTCCCTCCCCTCCAGGTGCTGTTCTACCTCTTTGGCACTTCCCTGGCACTGGGGTCTCAGGAGGTGCCTCCAGGCGGTGTGGAGCAGCGCAGGGCAGGAGGAAGCGAAGCGGATGGGTGTAGTTTAGGGGCAGTTTACGGCTGTAACTTATTAACACAGGACTGGGTGGCCAGTGAATGGAACGGCTTTAATGGTCATTTTGCCCTTGACATTTTTCTTTGAGTGCCAGGGGCTCAAGGCAATGCCCGCTGTGCATTCCAGTGCCAGCCCATTCCTCATCCTTTGTTTCCTGTTGGTGAGGCAGGATGTCTGGTTATCCAGCAAGTGGCAGCAAATGGCTTCAGGTTTCATCACCAGTCAGTTGTTACCCAGGGCATCTTTGAGCAGCGGATGAGCAATGTAATGGATCCCTCTACACCGCTGTCACAGCGGGGAAAAGAGAGAGATGGGCACTTTGCAGGCTTGCCAACCCTCAGAAAGACCTTGGCTTTGGACTGCCGACCAGCAGAACCACTTCAGCTCGCATCACTCTGGCAAAAACGATGCCTCTGTTGAGGGTGGAAGAGCTCAAGCTGCCTGAGCCAAAGCTGTTGGTGATGCCTTACCCATGTGTCTCGTGTAGATGATGGAGCTGGGGCTGTTCAGCCTGGAGAAGAGGAGGCTCAGGGGTGACCTTATCGCTGTCTAGAACTACCTGAAAGGGGGGTGGAGTCAGGCGGGGGTCGGTCTGTTCTCCCTGGACACTGCAGACAGGACAGGGGGTCACAGTCTTCAGCTCCATCGGGGGAGGTTTAGCCTTGACTTTAGGAGAAGGTTTCTGACTGAGGTGGTCGAGTCGCCGTCCCTGGAGGTGTTCAAGGTTAGGCTGGCTGAAGTGCAAGGTAGGGGGAAGGAGGAGAGACAGGGAGATCACTGGAAGAATAAATGAGAAAGTAAGGGAGAGGAGTAAAATAAGATGACGAGGTAACGGGTGGAGTGGGCAGACTCTTCTCTTGCCTGGAGTTTCAGGTACAGGTATTCTGGTTCTGCTGTGCAGTTTCTGCTGCCATCCCCACAGAGCTGTGGGAGTTCCTCTCTCTCTGTCTTCCAGGATGAACCCACTCTGTGTGTACAGGTGCAAAGAGCTGCTGTTATTCTTCCCAAGGATGCACAAGCACAGCCTTGCAGTTTTAGTAGTCACATTCCCCTTTGTCTCCCCGACATGTCTCGTGAGATCCATCCTATCACCACAGCTTAGCTTTCCTGAGCTCATTTCATAGATTCATGGATTATAGAGCCCTGTTTTGGAAGGGTCCTCAAAGATCACTATCCAACCTATTAACTGAAAATTGAGTCTAAATGCGATGTCCCAGCAGCCTGACAACGTGGGTCCTACACCTGCCCAAGGTAGGGCAACCGACCCCCCCCTTCCCTTGGGAGATGATTCCAGCAGTTAACTCTTCTAATGCTGAACAATTTCCTTCTGGAATCCAATCGGAATCCCCCCAGGAGTAACTTCCAGCCAGCACCCCTTGTCTTTTCCCTGCGACTCCTTGTAAAAAGGGAGTCATCCTCTTCACAGAGGTGTCTGATGGTTGTCCTTGTGTTGACTCTTGCGCACGGATCTCACTTCAACATTCCCAGTTGCTTAGGTGCCAGGCAACACTTTCCAGTTGGAAAGCTTCTCAGCCTTTTGGAAATCAACTTCCCCCTCCAGCTGCTGCGATTGCTGTCACTGCTGAAGTTCACAGAAGAAGGAACTGTGGATTTCTACTACGGAAGGGAGTTCCTTAATTTTTAGGAAACCGATCTGCAGCGCTGCCAGAGTCTCTGCTTCTGGCACGCACTGGGCAGTTGCTGTTTGGAGTGTGATGCAGACAGGAAGATCTTGAGAAGGCCAGCTGTGCTGCCCACGGGATGGACCCTGAAGCTTCTTGCTTTAACCCTGTTGGGACTTCCACAGCAGCCAGGGTGGTGTCCTGCTTCCCACCGTGAGCAGAGCCAGGTCTATAATGAACCCTATCGAGTGGTGCAGGAGGCAAAAGGACAGCTGAGGCCCCTCATGCAGGGAGAGGCAATGCACTGATACGTCTGAAGAGTGCGTGTGCTCCACTGGGACTGGGGTCACATCCACACAGAGGCAAAAGCCACTGGCTCGGGGAAAATGCAGTAGAGCAGGCTGACAGGTCTGCTCTGCTTTCCCCCTTTGGTGCCTCTCTCATCAGTCCCGTTTCCCAGCTGGTGAAGGACTCAGTCTGTGAAGAGCAGTGAAAATCTGCACGTTTAGCAGCCTTCTTCTGTGAAAACCCTGCTGTCAGTGCCCAGCAGCGCTGCTCCTGCTGATGCCTAAGGTAAACCTCAGAGCAACGAGAAGGCTGCCCCAAGGTCTGTGCTGGACTCAATGGTGAGGCCTCTGCCCTTGTGGATCTGAGCTGCTGTTGGGGAGCATCCCCAGAGCAGGGCAGCAAACCCTGTGTGTTCCTGGCAGATCAGTAGGGCTGGAACTCATAAACTCCACCAGCTCCAAAGACCTCATTCGACAGCCTCCGAGCAGGAAGGTTTGCAGGGTTCCCCTCAGCTCCAGCCAGCAGCAGGCACTTTAGCTCAAGACTGACTGTGCTTAAGCCTGCTCCCTGAAGGAATCCCTGGTCTCCAACTGCATTCCAAGGAAGGGCTTGCAGAGAGACAACACTTCTTGTTGCCATGAGGTCAGCTACTGTGCTGGAAAGAGAGAGACCTAAAGACACCTCCTTCCCCAAAAGGAGAATGGTCATCCCTAGCAGCTCTCCTGCAGCAGAAGAGCTGCCAAGGTTGTGGCTGAACCTGGAGAGACAAGGAGATGTGGGAGGGATCTGGAGGGAAGGGTGTTGGTATCAGGGAGGTCTGCTGTGGATGATGCTTTAGATCGCTGAAAGAGTGATCTGGTTTTGGAATGGGCTGCCCACAGAGGTGGTCGAGTCGCCGTCCCTGGAGGTGTTCAGGGTCAGGCTGGATGAAGTGCTGAGTGGCATGAGCTAGATGGCAGCTGTTAGGGTTACTGGGTTGGTTTTAGGTTGGACTGGATGATCTTGAAGGTCTTTTCCAGCCTCATCAGTACTGTGAAGTTCGGCCTTCAGGACACAACTCTCCAGGAAAAGCAGGATTCATTAGTCTGCTGCCTATGGGAGATGTCCTGAATTGTTCACACATCATCCCTGCCTCTTGAGCAGCATTTGAGTTGTTGTGAGGAAGAGGCAGTAAAGACACCACAGAGGGCTGGGACTGGATGTCAGCGATGTGGGAGTGCTCCTAGCTGTGGCCATGGCCTCCTGTACAGCTCTGGATACGTCATGTAATCTTTTCATGCCTCAAGATCCCTCCTTTATAAACCTCTCATAAAGACACCTCTTAGTTACCTTTGGCAGCTCCAAACTCCTTAATCAGTGCCAAATGCACGGTCTCTGAAAAGCTCCTGATTGCATCTTTTCCCAGACTGGGTCTCAGATTCCTACTCCTGGATCCCCCTTTCGGCAGGGGTGTTTGAAAGAAGGAGCCCTAGTGCTGTGACTCAGATAAAGGGTTTAAGAAGGCAGTGATAAATAAAACCGGTTGCCTGACAGAGGAAGATTAGTCCTGACCCCATGATCAAAGCCAAGGCTCCTTTTTTATTCAGAGGAAGACCCACTCCCTCCTGAGGTGCTGATAATAAGGCCCTCAACCCAGGGCAGAGAGGAGAGCAGCCTTTGATTGCCAGGAGCATCCCAGAGCTGAGTGTGCCAAGGGGACAAGAGACTCACCCAACAGCTGCCTCTCCCAGGCATCTCAGGCAACTTGTGTGCCTCAAGACGAGCCCAGAGATGAATTCTCAAGGCCACTTTGCTCTTCCTTTGCACTTTCTCAGCTTTCTTGGTTCTTTTGTTTCTCACAGACCCCGCAGAGGTTTTGCAGTGGCCATGTGTATAGGATGCACATGGTGGTTTCAGCAAAGGCTCTGTCTGTGCCTGCCTCCACCCTGTCTCTGGCAGCGAGCATCACCAGTGACATGACCTTCAGCTGGCAGGTCTCTGGGACTTCATGATTACTTCATAGAGTCATAGAATCATAGATGGTATTGGGATGGAAGGGACCTCAAAAGGTCATCTAGCCCAAGCCCCCCACAATAAGTTCAAAGCCCCATCCATCCTGACCTGGATGGCATCACCTCCCTGGGCAGCCTGTTCCAGGGATCCCCCACCCTCAGATCCAAGGACTTTCTCCTGACTTCATATTCAGTCACATTTCAGCTCCTCCTTTCTGGATAACCCCCGAGATAGGGGCTTTACTCTCTTACCATGCGACAGTGGGAAAGCCTCTTGTGTTTTTGCCTCTCCCACAGCTTCTCTATCAGCTTGACCGGTTCCTCTTTCACAGCTGAAGCCCCTGCTCTCAGGAAAAGGCATCAGAACTATTTTTTCTGCCGGTTCCTTTCCTTTCAGAGCTTTGCAGTTCAACTTGCAAACCCAGCCCGTTCCGACATAAGGGTCAAGAGTGACTGACGTGGTCAGGGCCACTGGGGAGGACTGTGTTTCCACACAAAACCTGCTGGTCCAAATGGCCCCCCATCCAGCCACTGGACTTGTCTTCCCTGGCTAATTCCAGCCTTGGGAAGGCTGCTTGGGGGAAATGCCTCCTTGTTCCAGCAGGGCCACCCTCTTTATTCACCCTTCAAAGAGGGCAAGAGCAGCAGCCTGTGTGCAGCAGGGATGTTCCGCACAGGAGCCCCTAAGCTTTCAGGTTTGGCAGCATTTCTGGAAGGGTGCTGCTTACCTTTCCCCAGTCAAGCCTCATGTGGGGACCGCAGCCTGGAGGGCATGTGTTCTCTGTGCCAGAGCCACTCGTCTCTGCCCGGCAGCTATGCAAGGATCTGCCACCTCAGTTTTAGAGCACTGGAAGAGCTCCTTTGCTTTGGGAGAGAGATCCTCATGGATATTCCTGCTAACCTAAGGAAAAGCAACTACACACCTTTTGGATGCTGCAAACCCTGTCGCCTGCTCCCGCTGCCCCCTCACTTGTACGATGGAGAGGGGGCTTTGTGCAGAGGTAGCCCAGACATGGCCCTTGGGCCTGTGTCCTGGCTAACCTCAAACAAGGCTTGCGTTTTCTTCTTGTGCTATAGGGTCAGGACTGAGCTGCCGAGTTCAGCTTCTCAGTGCTGAAGGAGCACTCAGAGCTTGCACGGTGAAATATTGTTTATGCAGAGGATTAACAGATCCCTCAGATAAAAATGTTTGCTGGGGTTGCTCATCTGTCCTGGAAAGGGAGAGGAGCAGCCCACACACTTCTACATCGAACCCCTACAAGCTTTTCAAGGCAAACCTCAGTAGCCTGTCTGCAGCAGGACTGCAGATTCCTGCTGAGTCCAAGCCCACTACCCTGTGTGTCCCTGTGGGGCTGGTATTTTCCCTTGGACGTCTTCCTTTCTACTCTTCAGTAAAGTTGCTACCGTGAAGAGTCTCCCACCACTAATTTTTGCCACTCTCTGCGTGACGGGAGAAGGAAATAATTCATCCTAGGAATCAGTTAAGGTTTTCCAGAACCATGCTGAGCGGTATCGCCCTTGTTTCTGGTGATAGTCAGGCCACATC
Source organism: Upupa epops (assembly GCA_013397515.1). Taxonomy (NCBI): domain Eukaryota; kingdom Metazoa; phylum Chordata; class Aves; order Bucerotiformes; family Upupidae; genus Upupa; species Upupa epops. Next base: position 97,050 of record VZRI01007104.1, on the reverse strand, counting down.
TGCCAGAGACCCCTGTCTGAGACTGGCACAGGCAGTCCCCTGGCTTAACACAAGCCTGACACTCACACTCCCCCTTGAATATTCCTGGTGGCACTCGAGTTTCTAAGGATTTATGCGGAGTTTTCATGTGCCAAACAGAGCAGCTGGTCTGTAGCCCACCGGGAGACACCCTCCAGCTGGCAACGAGCCTTCGTTTCTTGCTCTTCATCACATTTGCTGCTGATCCTGCTCAGCTTTAGAAGCAACCAGAGCTCCTCACGATGGTAGCAGTGATTGCTGGGCAGCTGTTGGAAGAAGCAAGGTCCTACAGTTCCCTGTGAAGCTGGAGAAGGGAGGGCAATGAGGAGAGAGACGAGAGCGCGTGGCTGAAGGAGCCCTTTGTGTAAGCAGCAAGCGAGCTGGAAACTCTGCCTAGGAGCCCCAGACTGGCACTCACTGCTCAGGTGTGATGGCCAGGGGTGGAATGGTCCTGATGCTCCTCTCTGGGTTACCAGTTTCCTTTACACAGCATGTTCACTTGTAATCTGTCAAGACCACGGACCGATCCAATGCCAACAGCTTAGGGTTTGTTTAGTTTAAAACCCCAGCACCTAGGATGAGGGTTTACTGAGCACTGTTGGCACTGTTTGTTTTAACCCGGGTTTGATAAACATCCCTGTGTTTTTAAACACAGAGCCCTGTCAGTGGGTGAGACATCACGGGGGTTCACTCGTGGGGTGTCTTGTCTGGGGTAGCACTGGATGCTTTGGTGGTGGGCAGCTACAGTGCCAGGAGCTGCTCTGAAGCTCATCAGACCTCGTAATGCCTTCTGGCCAAGTCCATTTCCCAAGGCAGGAGGGTGATTTTTAGTTGCTGTAGACAAGTGAAGAAGGAAGCAGAAGTTTGCTAGTGTAGGAAACACAGAGCCCTCAGAGACCGCCTGGGCCGTGAAGCCAGCAGCCCATGCCATAGTGGTTCTGCCCACATCCGTGCCATGCCCACTGGAGGGTGGTGGCATTCACCTTTAGGCAGCACCTTTGAGTGACTTCTTTCTGGTGAAGGGTTCCAGGGGCCTGTTTTGCTGTAAATGTACTAGAGATACTGATGGAGAAACAGGCAGCTGCGTGCCCCTGTAAGGGCATCGAAGCAGACATCCTCCAGAGCACACAACACCTTCCTTCTTGATCCTGTTTTCCTCTCCTCTGCTTGGGAGGCTGTGTGGTGTCTCAGACAGATGAAAGAGAAGCAGCAAGGGATGGACAGGGGTGTGTATGTGCAGAAAATACGCTGTGGTCACTGCAGCAGCTTGCAAGAGTGCTCTTTGCTCTATTGACTCCAAAGCCTTTTCTCACCATTTGGTGCCACCCGGCCCTGCGGGTCCATAAACACCTTGTTCTCACCCAGGAGGGGCTAGAGAAGGAGGCATCAAAGAAATCAATGAGGGAAGGTGGGGACCGCCTCTCCCACCACCTCTCCTTTGCCTCCGGATAGCCAGCTGCTGTCGTGATGCTGCTGTCTGTGGCCCCAGGTACTCCCAGTCCTGTGGTGAAGCAAGGCAATACCTCGTGGGATTGGAAAAGTCCTGGCTCCCTTCAGTGGAGGCAGCAGCTGGGGTTGGACTCTGTGACCATGCATTACTAGCTCTGTGTGCTGCATCTCTCTCATGGCTGCACCTTTTCCTTCCCTTTCTCCTGCATCTCAGTTGAAAACAACCCCATTCGCATGTGCCCCTACCCCAGAGCAAGTGTGGCTTCAGGGGGATTAAACTCAGTGTGTGCATCAAAGCCCGGTGGAGAACTGCAGGGGGATCTCTCCTGGGTCAAGTTTAGCTCTGGCAGCTCCATACCCCTGGCTGAAGCCTGTTCCTGCGGCTCTGCAGGGGACACGGGCTGCCCTTGGCTGTGACCCTTCTCTCCCGAAGCACAGGAGGTGCTTAGGGCCCCAAGGACCTTTAGCAGTCCAGTTACTGAGATCCCCTCTGAAAACACATGGGGGGGGGGCTTCTCAGCAGAACAGACACCCCTCGTGGCAGGGGCATTGCCAAGGGGATTTATAAGCTGGACTGCAGCTGGAGGACTTGGAACCTCTGGGGTATGAGAGCCCAAATGAGGGGGACAAGGTGGAGAAGAGAGTACCTGCTCAGAGGTATGGCTGGCTGGGCTGCTGGGCACATGAGCAGCTATGGGTGCTGGGCTGCTCAGGTTTGCTTCCCATGAGAAACCCTCCCACCTCTGCACTTCACAGGGCTTCAAATTCATGGGTCAGAGCAGAAACTTATCTCTGCCCACTTCCCCCACACAGCAGCTGGGCGAGCACTCGTGGGAGGCTGCAACTCCTAGTGGAGCTGCTGGGTTTTGGTTTTATTTTCTCTTTGTACTTCGTTCCAGTGAAGGAACCCGAGGGTTTCTCATCTGCAGCCTTCCCCTCCTCCAGGCAAACAAAGAGCAACAGCGGAGCTTGCTTTCCTTCCAGCTGAGCACACTGGCTCACAGCCTCCCTGGGGCTTGTATTCTGCAGAGCCCAGACCCAAAGAGCCAGCAGCCTGGCACCAGAGCCCTGGTGCTGCCCTGCAGATGGTGCTCACCGGCACAGGGCTGTATCTCACATGTGTTGGTCTATTCTAGACACACTCTGCTCCACTGCAGGGTGATTCTCCACATCTACACCATCTTCAGACACAGAAAACTGAAGCCCATGTGATGCTCAATAGGATCCCGATCATTTTTACACTAATACACCAGAAAACCCAGTAACAGCTGGTACCAGCTCACTGGTACCACAGAACATGCCCGTCTGGGTACAGCAGAGCTGCTGGAGCCATCTGGACCAGTGTGAATCTACACGGTGAGCCTGCTTCCCATTTGCACTGCTATGAATCTGTGAGGTGACTGCTTCCCATTCACCGTGAGATCCAGGGGGATGGATTCAAGACACCCACCCCCCTTTACGGAGCAGGCAGCCATAAACCAGTAGATGCTGGACGCTGCTCCCCAGGTTGGTGCTGCCTCTTGGATCTGTTGGGTCACAGCTTTGGGACCCAAATCCACTCCTAATATTTTGACTGCTTCTTGGGGACTTTTGAAGAATGCCCAACAGGAAATTATCGACAGCTTAAAACTCGAGGATAATAAATAGGTGGAGGTTTAAAGCTCCACACAATGTGACTCCTTATCTACTATAGAAGCTGCTGCCTTAGAACTCGTCAGTTCCAGGGCATTAGGCAACAGCCCTGGCACAGTAAACGAGCTGATAACTGAAGAAAAAGGTGCAAGTACGTGCTGGTTTCATTTTAAGTGTTGTAATAACCCTGCAGAATTATCTTTTACAGATAGAAACCGCCCCTCTGCAACGCCTACCTGCTCACCTTGCTGAGAGCAGACCCCTTGCAGACCACCAGGACTGGAGTCTCCCCTGAGCCTGCAGCACAATAGAACCCTGTCAAGGCTGAGCTCAGAAGAGCCCTCCAGCTGATAAGTCACACCCCAGCTTGGGCTTCTTCCAAAGTGAGCACTTAATTAGATGGAACTCTGCTAATTTAAGAGATAACAAGATAAGGTTGGCCCAGTTAAGTGTCTGTGGTGGTTTTATCTTTCATCAGCGGTTGAGTTCCCTTGTCTTTTTCTCTCTCCTGTTAACTTGCAGTTGCCCACAAGGTGTGATCAGCCCCGACCCAGCAGAAAGAGCAACCCGGGAGCACTTTGCAGGCCTTCAGAGGGGGACAATGGCCACTGTGTGAGGCCAAGAGGGGTCCCATCGTGTTGTAAATGAGCCAGGACTGCACTCCCTGCAGACTCAAGAAGAGACCCTGTAGCTACTCTGGTGTTGAATGCACTGGTTGTGAAGTGGTGATTAAGCCTCCCTGTCTTAGATGATCCAAACTGGTTTCAGTGGAAGTGACCTCCCAGGAAAAGTGGCACATGCCCTGGACAGGTACATAGCCACAGGCTGGATGTGCCTCACCCCCACAGAATCACAGAATCATCAGGGTTGGAAAAGACTTTCAAGATCATCTAGTCCAATCGACCACCCTACAACCCCCAACCACTAAACCATCTCCCCAAACACCCTGTTCACGCATTTGTTTGAACCCCTCTGGGGATGGGGCCCCCACCACCTCTGCCCAAGTTTCTCAATAATCACCCCTGCGAAACCTGTTTGACTTGGAATGTTTGTTGTTTTCATGATTTCTGAGCCCACACCACCCCCAGCCACTGAATCAGACCCCAGAGCTGTTATTTGGGCTCTCAAAAATCTGAGGGAATGTTGGGTGCCTTCGCTCAGCCTCTCCTGGTTCGCAGCGCACGACTGGGCCACCACTCTGTTCTTCTGTGGTGCTGCTGAGAGGAACGATCCAGTACTCAAGAAACCAGAACAGAGTAGAAGTGCTCGTGAGTACCAGTTACTATCCCATGGCATCTGCCCTGCCCTACAGTAGGAAGGACAGCACTTCCCTTGGCTCCATCTGTACCTTAACACCTGCCCCATGGTTCAGAAGGCAGAAGAGAGAATAAGGATACAGGGTCCAGGCGACACTGTTGTGTATCCAGAACAATGAAGAGGGAATGAATTATGGACCAGAAACCAGCTAGTCTTACTTTATTGTTCTTGTTATCTTTATTCTCATTAGCATTACTACCATCATACATCACTGGGGTTATTGCATGTGTCACTTATAGATATCACAGGATCACAGTACTGATCAGGCTAGAAAAGAACTTAAAGATCATCCAGTCCAACCTAAAACCAACCCAGTAACCCTAACAGCTGCCATCTAGCTCATGCCACTCAGC